>MCJB01011042.1:44085-78271 GCA_002018475.1 Nicotiana obtusifolia | reverse complement strand
GGGGGGGGGGGTGGAAGCTAAAAAGGACATGCTCAAAATTCGCAAACTCGTCCTATTTCGTCATACCCTTTTGATTTGTTTATATATACACAAAGTATTTTTGGCCATCATAATTTCATAAAGCGTGTCGCCCTCATCCTTTAATTCTTTTTTATCAAAGAACTCTGGTCACATACCAATGACTTGTTTCTATTCACTTAAACCCCTATTTGGGCCAAAAGAAAAGTTGACCACCAAGTTTGAGCGTTTAATTTTCTAAGTTGTCAGATCAACAAATATTTTCGCAAGAGGAAAATTGCACCTTGGTATATTCTGTTTAGTTTTTCCCCTTAATTAACATAATCGCTGGTGTGATATATAATAGGAAGTATGACAAATTGTCCTCTAATTATCTTCTTCATAGAGCATGGAGTGCATTTGTTTGTTTGTTTTTTTTTTTTTTTGGTGATATAATTGGGGCTAAAATAATGTAGAGATTAAATTCAGGGTTATTGGGGATGAAATTCTCTCAAAACCGAACCCTTAAGTCTGTAACCATTTAGATATCAAATTTCTTATTAGGCCAGGCATACATATATACAGCATTTAGAAATGTAGTAGTAGCATACATTATCTAGAAAGATAATGACGGGAAAATTCAAAGACTTGTTGATTTTAACGTATTTTTCTCCTTTTAAAAACTATACGAAAGATTATAATTGATGGACATTAATTTCTTGCAAAGTCAAGAGGACTCTATCAAGCTTCTCTAGAGTACAACTTTATCAAGTGTCCTTGTTTGGGGCCATTTAACACCGCCCCAATTAAGTGAAAACAACCTTTAGCTCCGTTTAGAGTGTGGTGATCATTTTATATATTCTTTAGTTAAATCCATGAAAAATAATGATCTCTCAACTCCAAAGAAATTAAAACGTAAAATATATGCGAAGTATCATATTAGCCCGAAAACAAATTCATGCCTCAACTTTTGGATAAAATGTATTACAGAAGGTACTCCCTCAGTGTCCAAAAACTGTGTCTTTGAAGTTTCCCACAAAAGTAGACAACGCAGGAAAAGTTTGAAGTATCAAATGTGTAAAACAACTGTCACATCAACGACGAAGAAAAATTCCTTAGACCCAAAAAGGGTTCAATCGAGTAAAAAAGAGAAGTATATGACATATAATGGACTACTATCATACATATCTTATAATGAAAAAAGTTGTCACATAAATTAAAACCGAGATAATGATATAACAACTAAGTCATATGCCTCATGCTATATGAAGAAGATAATTTATCATACTTCCTATTATTAAGGCATTAAATCACAGCAGCTAGCGAGAACGAAGGCTTTCTACAAAGTCTTCTTTAGAGTGTCACCCTCATCCTTCAATTATTTTTTTATCAAAAAACTATGGTGTTGTTTTCTTCACGTGCCAATGACTTGTTTCTATTCATTTAAATCCCTATTTTGGGGCAAAAGAACTTTCCTTCATTGTCTCACATTTTTGATGCGCTGAACCCCAAAGATTTGGGACCAAAAAGAGTTAGCGGTAACTATTGAATAAGTTTCTTTAGGTTGCAAAGTGGATTAAAAGCGCGGAACGTATTTGCACCATCATCGTCTTTCTAAGTATATAGCTTCTTCTTGGATACTTCAATTGTCTAATTTATATAATTGTCACGACCCAAATTTTCCTCCGTAAGATGTCGTGACGGCACCTAGTCTCTAAGACTAGGTAAGCCTAGCAATTTGCGGAAAAGAATTGAAATATGACTAAACCTCAACATTTAACAGATAATATATAGCTGAAAAACTGCTACTCGGCATGTACAAGTAAAAATCCACAACTCAGAATGTAAACAACTCCCAAAGCCCGGTAGTCACAAGCCACAAGCTCTAAGGAAAGAACTAAATGTCTCTATACATCAACGTCTAAGCAATAAAGAAAAGACAACATAACAAAGATAGAGGTAGGACTCCGAGGTCTGTGGACGCTGGCAGATATACCTTGAAGTCTCCAAGCAGCAACACACTCTCTACTAATATCGGGGCTGGTAGGATGTACCTGGGTCTACACACAAAACATGTGTAGAAGCATAGTATGAGTACACCACAATGGTACCCAGTAAGTGCCAAGCCTAACCTCGATAGAGTAGTGACGAGGTAAGGTCAAGACCCTACTAGAATATATAAGAAATAAGGCAGAAGGCGAAATGATAACGATAATGGCAGGTAAATGGAACAGTAAGAATGAACGGAAAGCAATAACTCAGGAAAATAGGAAGACAATCACAACATGTAAGGAAAAGAACATCTTACAAGTTAAGGAACAACAAACAACACAGCAAAAATAGGAAATCAACAGGAGCGCTCCTAAGGTACCGCCTCGTAGTCCTAAAAGTAAGTATACAACAGGTGCACTCCCGAGGTACCGCCACGTAGTCCCAAAAGTAAATATCTCACAACGGCACGGCAGAAACCTCGTGCTATAATCTCACTCCGCACGGAAGAAACCTTGTGCAACAACCAATCAATCCTCGTAACAAGAATCACGAAAGTCAACACGCAATAAATACACTAATGATGTTACAAGCAAGAAAATCTTACAGTTAAAGAAAAAATACAGAATCAAGGAAAAACAGGTATTCAACTAAGCATATTATACAAATAGCAACTGAGAGATGAAACTCGGAGACATGTGAGATTAGACTAAACATGAAGACTACACATGCTGGAATAACTCATTTAAGATATAAACAGGATAGTACTTAGCAAAGACCGAACTTTCAACATTTAGCCCGTGTACGCACTCGTCACCTCGCTTACACGGCACTCTATCACAAATTGTTATAATAGTACCAAATCCTAAGAAGATTTCCCTCACATAAGATTAGACAAGTCACTTACCTCAAACCAAGCTCAATCATTCAATAAGAACGTCTTTCCCTCGACTTTCCGACTCCGAATGGCCCAAATCTAGCCAAAAGCAATTTCATACTATAAATGTAACTATAAGAAATTAATCTAATTAATGAAATCAAGACTTTAACAAGAAATTAGAAAATCACCCCGAAAGGTCGACCCAGGCCCACGTCTCGGAATTGGGTAAAAGTCACAAAATCTAAACACTCGTTCAACCACAAGTTCACCCATATCAAAATTACTCAAATCCGATACCAAAATCTCGATCAAAACCTCAAAATTTGGTCTAACAGTTCCTCCATTTCCCCCCCAATTTTCACCCCAAATCACTAATTAAATGATGAAATTAAAGACAGAATCATGGAAATTAACCAAAACTAGGTAAGAATCACTTACCCCAAACACCCACGTGAAAATCTCTGAATCGCCTAAATTCGAGCGCTCAAGTCCAAATGGTGAAAAATGACATAAACCCTCGATTTTGAACATTTAAATCTGCTCAGGTGCTTCCTTCCTCGCGAACGCGGAAACTTCCTCGCGTTCGCAAAGCACAAAAGTGTTTTTTCCCAAAAACCTCTTACACGGACGCAAGGTCCCACTCACGAACGCGGAGCTTTCCCGTTTTAGACCTTTAACGAACGTGTGCACCCCTACACGATCGCGTAGGCTAAATGCCTGAGACCCCAACTGACCGTTTCTCTATGCGAACGCGAGGTCCCTCACGCGAATGCGTAGTCCTAAGGCTCCACAACTTCACGAACACGGGACCTTCATCGCGAACACTAAGGTAAAATTCCCAGCAACACTTAACTCCTCTACGCGAATGCGAGACCACCATGGGGAACGCGTAGAAAGAAACCAGACACCAGAACTTCTGAAGCTTCTGCCATCATCCAAGTCCAAATTCCAAGCTGTTAACCATCCGAAATCCACGCGAAGCCCCCGAGACCTCAACCAAACCTACCAACTAGTTCTAAAATATCAAACGAACTTAGTCGAGCCTTCAAATATCATCAAACAATGCTAAAGACACGAATTGCACCCAATTCAAGTTTAATGAACTTTTGAGCTTCTAACTTTTACATTTGATGCCGAAACCTATCAAATCACGTCCGATTGACCTCAAATTTTGTACACAAGTCACATTTGGCATTACGGACCTACTCCAACTTCCGGAAGAATCCGACCATGATATCAAAAAGTCCACCTGATCAAACTTTTCCAAAAATCCTCAAATTTCCAACTTTCGCCAAATAACGCCAAAATGACCTACGGACCTCCAAATTAACATCCGGAAGCGCTCCTAAGACCAAAATCATCAAACGGAGCTATTGGAATCGACGAAACTCCATTCTGGAGTCGTCTTCACATAGGTCAAACTACGGTCAACTCTTACAACTCAAACTTCGAACTTAGGGACTATGTGTCCCATTCCACATCGAAACTCTCACGAACCCAACACCAAGCACCCCCGCAAGTCAAGTAAGCATAAAATGAAGCAAAGGGGACAATAACTATGGGATCGAGGCTCATACTCTAATGACGGACCGGGTCGTTACAATAATTCATTAACTTGTCCCTTTTCCATTTCCTTTTGTTAAAGTTTACTAGCTACAGTGTAATAAGTTAAGTTAATCCCATTTAAAGAATTACTTGATATGTCCAAGCTTGAAAGGTCGGTAGAGTTAATTAGAATTTGATTTATTCTTTAAATAGATCCCACTTGAAGTACTAGTTAATTTTCTACTTAGATTTTTGTTCCACCAATAAGTCCTTAAGAGATTTGTAAGAAAATTAACTTTCGTCCATAAGTGAAGGAAGTTATTTTTTCCAATTGATGAAAAATATTTTTTGCAACATTTTCTCACTGAAAATAAATTTTTAAGTACCATACACATTCTTATGGATCTAGTGGATTGCTTTCACTTCATCAATTGGGAGGTGTATAAATGGACCCAAACAGGAGCATGATAAAGTTGTGGATAAGACTTGTTGGATTTATACGCTTGTTTTTTCAAGTTGTCTGATGCTTGTTATACATTGCAAATAACCGGTAATTAAAGATACATTTCAAAATATTAGGATCCACTTCCCAGTTTCCTAACATTTGCATAAGCAAGAAAAATTAACCACCAAGTTTGAACGTTTAATTTTTTAAGCTGTCAGATTAGCAAATATTTTCACAAGACGGAAACCACACCTTGGACTATTCATCGGCTTTGCTACTTTAATATATTTTGTTTACCTTTTTCCCTTAATTAAAATATTCATTGTTGTGATATAATGCCCTAATTATAGGAAGTATGACAAATTGTCTTCTAAGTATCATGTTATTCTTCTTCTTGAATACTCCAATTGTCTGATTTATATAGTTCATCATTTGTACCTTTAACATTTCCTTTCATTATATTAACTAGCTACAGTTTAAGTTAGGTTAAATCTCATAAAAAGAATAATATGATATCGCCAAGCTCGAAATGTTGGTAGAGTTAATTAGGATTTGATTTATTCTGAAAATCACTTGTAAGTGAGCAAAATCTTTGCTAAGCTTTCTGCGTTTTGTTTAGCTTTTATCTCTTCTTTTTTTTTTTAGTTTGAAAGCTGTAAGTGTTTGCGACAGAAGTCATTTTCGAATGTAATTTGGTTGTTGAGTAAACCATAATTTTCAGAAAAATATATATTTTAAAGATTAGTAATAATATTAGCATATTGAAAAGTGTCTCAATAAATTTTTAGCATATTAAATATTAATAATAATGTCTAAGGATTTATCGGAGAAAGTTAAATGGGAATATATTTTTCCTTTTAGTATACAAAAGATTATAATTTGGTGGACCTTAATTTAACTTTTTGCTAAGTCAAGAGGACTCCAACAACAACAAGTCTTCTCCATAACTCAATATCAAGGTCTCTGTTTGGGGTCATGTAACAGCGCTCCACACACATTCCATTATGAAGTTTTTGCCTTTGTTTTTCTTCTTCTTAATAATTGACAGAACATTAATGTTTCAAGACAAGAGGCTTGCAAGTCTTCTCCAAATCTTTATCAAGGTTTCTATGTGGGTCCATGTACTCCGTTCTACGCCCTTAATCAATTCATTTCGAGCTCCGGTATGAAATAATTCTTGGTAAGAAGTACTTTCCCATTTTAGGCCTTGCTCGACATGAATTAAGATTAGTCAGGACCTCAATACGAGTATCGAATATCAAGTGGAAAACCAAAAAGAAAAAAGTCTTCCCCAAAACATTATCATAGCCCCTATTTAGATCCTTGTACTCCGTCTCGATTGATAAAATGAATGCAACTTGGTGAATTCACCATTTATTCAAAGAATATGTCAACTATTTTTGCTGTAGAAGAAAATGAAGATTTGTTTGATTGTTTACCTGATGCCATTGTGCTAACAATCTTTGAAAAAGTTCAAGATTGTAAATCCCTTTGCATTTTCTCATCTCTTTGTAAACGTTTCCAATTTCTCATTACCCAAACACAAAATATTTCCCTCAAAATTCCACCCCAAAATCACCACAAATCATCAAATCCCAATACAAATCAACTTTTTCGATTTTTCAACAGAGTTTTTCTGAAATCATTTCAGTTTGTTCTTCGTCAAATTACAAAATGGAACCCAATTTGTATACCAAATCCTTATACTTTTAGCCAGAAAAATTATGGTTATAATTGTAATTGTGCTTGTTCTTATACTTCTCCAGCTGAAATTCTGAGAAATTTCAGCGAAATCAAGCAATTAGAAATTCGACTTGCCGCCGGCGAAAATATTGGTTTGAAAAATTCCGACGAGTCGTTGCTGAAATGGAAAGCAGAGTTCGGAAGCCAATTGAAAAATTGTTTGATCGTCGGAGGAACGTCAATTTCTCCGATTCGCCAAAATCACGGCGGAGGAGAAACCGAAACACAAACTGCAAATTTTGGTATCATACAACGAGGCGCTGCGGTGGAAGAATCTCTACGAATGACAAACGATGAGTTGAAATTGCGAATTGTGTGGATAATTTCGTGTTTAATAGCAGCATCAGCGCGGCATCGTTTATTAGAAGAGACGATTAAAGAGAAGAAAATGCTCGACAAAGTAGTGATTACGGACGATATTGGTCAAGGAATTTGTTTACCCTAGAAAATCGGATAACAATTGAATTTGTTCGTAGAGCTAAGGATCCGTGAATTTGTTTGATACAGAAACTGAAATGTAGTTTAAGCAGTAAATAAATAAAGCAATCAAACCGTAAGCAGATGATAACAGTCGATGGATTGTACGTAATGAAGTCGTCAAACAATGATAAAGAGCTTAATATTGATTTCTGACTTAACAGTGAAGATAATGAGAAAGGATGAAAGTAAAAGCCTTGTTTATTGAGAATGTTGATCGTGCCTTCAATGTAGGGCTACAGCCTTTTTATAGGCAAATACAAGAGTTATAATTAAAGTAGGGAACTGATTACAAGGTAAATTCCATTAATTACGGGATTTAATACCCTTAAATGTCGGCATAACGGCTATAATGGTTGAGATAACCATTTCTGAAATAACTGAAGACTGGCGAGATACGCGAGTTAGGACCGATCATCGGTTACTATATATTCCTCGGCCGACCGTATCGAACATCTCGTCTCGGCTGCCCCTCGCGTGTGCCCGACTTCCTCATCCCGGATCGACATGGCTCGGTTTCATGTATCACGCGACCCGCCTTTTCTTGATGGTACCCGATCCGACTTTGCTCGACTATATTTGACCCAATACAGATAGTCCCCTCGTTTGTTGGAGAGTAAGGACAAAAAACGATATGAGTTACCAAATCTCGGGCTCATTAATCAGGCCATCGATACCTTTACCAATGTGTGATGAAAACACAGCTGTTAAAATTGCTTATCCCAAAAAGATCCCACGTGTGACGGTAACGCAGTGATGTGCACAACCGCCGATGCAGGAAATCATTACCTGTCTTTTACTGAACCTTGTACCTTTTTGCACTATATTTAATGCGTGCATTTAATGCTTCACACCTCGTGCTTTGTGTCGCCATTTTTTGGAGTAGTATAAATACCTCCCTCCCTTTCAAATTAGTCCGTTTGTCTTCTTGTATTAATTTACCTTGTCTCTATCGAATCAGGCTAAACGACTCTTCATCTTCTTCTTCAAAGGACCTTACCAAACCTTTCTATCTCCATGGCTAAAACATCTAAGACAGTGCCTCACAGACAAAACTCCCCGGCTCAGCCTGTTGAAGAGGCTGAACCCATTTAAACTGAAGAGCCTTCCGTGGAACCTCCATTGAAGGCCTTCATTCCAGTAGGGTGCCACATTGCGACCGACTTCAAAGTCGAAAAGGCATCTTCGGTGCCTGGCCGGGGTGAGCCAGTCTCGGATTACATTAGTTCAATTACTCCACAACATCTTGACAGGGTGATTGCTGAATGTCATTGGGCCGGTAAGGAGGTAGTAATCCCTTCTCCTTCCGAAGCCATAACCACGCATGTGGAGGACTATCTTAGAGTATATACTTATCCTTTTACGTTAGGGCCTATAGATCCCATGATTGTAGAATTTTGTAGGAGGTACCAGGTTACCTTGGCCCAAGTGCATCCCTCCATGTGGCGCATTGTTTACCTTTTCCGTTTCTTTATAGATAAGGTCGAGGGGGGACACCCCTTTACTCTCGACCATTTACTTAGGTTATATAGTCCCCGAATGTTCCGAGGGGGACTGATTAAATTGGCTCGTCGGGCCAGTAAGGCCCCATTCTCGGTCATTGATGAAGACAAAGATCGAGGCTGGATGAGCCGATTCGTCCGAATAAAGACTTCGGACCTGATCCCTGCAGATAGCATGCCATTCCCGAAAGAATGGAATATGACACGTAAGTATACCCATACTTACTCTTCTTATTATCGTTTTTCGCTGCATCACTAATTTGTCATCATGAGCAGCCGTCCGCCAGTCAACGGCCGCGATCAATTATTTGAAGGACTGGGTCCGAAAAATCGTGGCCCAAAGATCGTACTCCGAACGGGCCTAGAGAGAGATATCCAAAGGTCTTTGGGAGGCCAAGAATCATGGTGAGCTTCTCCTATACTTATATTCCTTTGATCGGTCAGTAACGATACTTAATGTCGCTATTCCATAACTTGACGTTTTTCAGGCCTCTCGAAAGATGCCGAATTGAGATCGGCGGCCACTAGTGGGACAGTCCCTCGTTCCCGTCCCACGACGGAGAAGGAAGGAGGAAAGAAGAGAATCAGGGCCCCGGACCAAGTTGGGCCCGAGAAGAAAAAGGGCCGTAAAAAGATGGCCGCTCGAAAAATCTCAGTTGCTGATGCTGCCACCGAGCAGAGTGGGGATTCTGAAAAGACGAAAAGCCTTGAGCTCGATAGAGCCTCCCGGGAAGTCCCCAAATCTGTCGCGGAGGAAACCGGTAATGAAACGGGGGCAAAAGCTGAAAGCCGAGCCGAAATGCCTGAGGCGACGCAAGAATCTTCGGACATACCGGGGGCAGTACATTCTCCTTCTTTTTCTGAGACATTCCGGGGCGCGGGGACTCACATGTCGGATAGAGTTCCGGCCATGCCAGGGGTCTTTGATGAGTTCTTTGATGGGGTGCCAACGGCCGACACTTATGGTCTCGAGATCCCTAGAAGAAGTCCTCGAGCTGAAATGGGTGGAACATCAGCCGGCATCAAGTTGGTGGACAAGTTTCCTGCCCCGAGTTTGAACCCGGAGAGAAGTCGGGTGGTCACCCTCGCTATCCCGGAAGATGCTCGAGCACTTGGCCCCCCGGTAGGCATAGCAAGCTACCTCTATGGCCTGGTGACCGACGAAGATCGGGCTGCTATGAATGCCGTGGATTGGGCCTGCCTTTTCAATGAATCTCAACAAGCGCTGAACCGAGTAAGTTGTCATTGTATTTTCCTTAGACCATTCTCAATGCTTTGATCCATATTTTCATACTGTGAATTTCTCGTTTTTGTTCACCACAGTCTTCGGTGCTTAATCATGAAGTATTCCTTCGTATCAAAGAAGGAATGGCGCAAGAGTGGGAATGCCGTCGGCGACTTGAAAGCAAACTGGCAAAAATCCGGACCGATCTGCATTCTGCAAGGAACGATCGGGCTTCTTGCGTCGACCGCTTGGCGCAAATGGATGGTCAGTTGGACCTACTCCGATCTGAAGTGAGCGGTGCTAAGGCCGAGACAAGTAATTGGAGGGTTAAAACCGAACTCTTAACTGCTGAGACAATGACTCTCCAAGAACAAGTCTCAGCTGCTCAGCAAAGGATTGAGGCCATGGTCAAAGAAAATGAGTTTCAGCGGTCTCAGGCCGAATTGTTCAATCTAGAACAGGTGGCCCTGACCAATCGGCTTTAGGTGGCAAAGCTGGAGATTAACGCCACCAAGGTCAAAGCTGATGGTTTAATTGCTCAATATAAAGCTGATGCAGACGTGGCCAATCAACAGTCGATTGCTTTGTCTGAGTATGCTAAATGCCAGACTCGCCTGGTTGTGCTTGAAGAACTTCAGGCTCGTGGCTTCGATTTGTCCTCCGATATCGAAGAAGCAACGAAAAAGGAAGAGGAAATGAGAAGAAAAACTTTCCCTGAAGAATTCGAAGATGGCTCCGACTGAAGTTGCCTTTGTTTTCTGTTGCTCAGATTATGTAATTGTTCCTCCTTGTATGTTTGAACATATATATATAAATTCGCCTTTTATTCTTCAGCTGTTAAGTACCATAATACGTTGTCTTGGCATAAAATCATAAATGTTTTATCAACAATCAACTTGGCTTCGATCCTGAAATAAACTCAAAATATATCGAAAACCGTTTAGGTTATAGCTTTGTTCAAAATGATAATCAATTTGGCCTTGGCCTCGTTCAAGCCATCGATTGCTTTATTTCCAACCCTCAAACTCGTAGGGATCGAGGTCATGCCTTAGCAAGAATTTTGGACCCTTGTCAGATAAGTTTGGCCTTAAATTTCAGCCCAAAGTTTGGTTTTTCATTCGAACTTAAGTCGAATGTGAAGTTTCGAATTGATTCGGCCTTAGCCGTAAATTGGTTCGACCAAGCAAGAATTTTCATTTTCATTTGATTCGGCCTTAGCCGCAATTTGATTTGATCAAGTAAGAAATTTCATGTGGTTCCGCCTTAGCGCAATTGGACTTGACTACATCGGTCTTAATCCCCTTGGTGCTTCGCTAGCCTTGGAAGGGCCTTAGCCCGATTAGCCGATTTCGGCGTTTGCCTTGTTAGGTCTTAATGTGTATCGATTGTTAGCAATATAGCAACAAGAAAAACCCTTAGGTTTGATAAAACAAAGTAGGTATCAAATAATTTTGTCATTACTTGAGCAATAGTACATTTTGTCGGTCGGGGGCGAGTTAGATCGTTCTACTAGGGTACTGCTCCTTTGGCCGTTTGACCCTTACATTGATTCCTAGCGATCTTTATTCCGGCCCCTCAAAATTGATATGGAAAAAACGAGTGTTGCTTGAATTCACCATAGTAGCACGTCATATATGCTGCCTCATTAAAAACCTTGCCGAAAAACCCAAATTGGGGCAAAAACGGTCAAAGGGAAAAAGAGTGCAGCGCGTGCTTTCAGCCTTATCGCTTGGCGATCCTTTATCCGAAGTTGATTTACCCTGCATAGGTTAGTATCAATAAAGAGATGTAAAAAACAGTAAAAAGATACCTTAGCAGTAGTATTTCTTCAAGTGGCTCACATTCCAGTTGTTTGGCAGCTCCTTTCCATACAAGGTTCCTAGCCTATAGGATCACTTCCCGGTGATCTTCTGCACAATGTAAGGGCCTTCCCAGTTCGGTCCCAGTTTTCCCTCGCTTGGGTCTCGAGCATTGGGGGTGACCCTTCTGAGTACCAAGTCCCCTGTGTTGAAATGTCGAAGTCGGGTCCTGGGATTGTAGTACCTTTCGATCCTCTGTTTTTGAGCCGCCAACCGCACTAATACAACTTCTCTTCTTTCGTCCAGGAGCTCTAAGCTAGTGTTCATAGCTTCTTGGTTGGATTTCTCGGTTGCATATTGGAACCGGGCGCTCGGTTCGCCCACCTCGACTGGAATCAAAGCATCGGCTCCGTAGACTAAAGAGAAAGGTGTGGCTCAGGTACTAGTTTTTTCAGTTATCCGGTATGCCCATAAGATCTCGGGCAACACTTCTCTCCATCTTCCTCTGGCATCGATTAACCTTTTCTTCAGGTTTTGCAGTATAGTTTTGTTGGTTGATTCCGCCTGCCCTTTGCTGCTAGGATGATAAGGAGTAGATAATATTCTTTTGATCTTATTATCTTCGAAAAATTTAGTTATCTTGTTACCGACGAACTGCTTTCCATTGTCACATACGATTTCGGAAGGCATTCTAAATCGACATATAACATGATCCCAGATGAAATCGATCACTTCCTTTTCTCTGACATTTTCATAAGCCTGTGCTTCTACCCATTTAGAAAAATAGTCAGTTACAAGAAGGATAAATTGAGCCTTACCTGGAGCTCGAGGGAGCGGTCCTACTATATCCATCCCCCATTTCATGAACGGCCATGGCGACAAAACCGAGTGCAGTACTTCGGCCGGCTGATGGATGGTCGGTGCATGCCTTTGACACTTATCGCACTTGCGTACAAACTCTTTTGCATCCTTTTCCATATCGATCCAATAATAACCGGCTCGGATTATCTTTTGCACCAATGAATCTGAGCCCGAATGGTTGCCGCAAGATCCTTCATGTATTTCTCTTAGAATGTATTCGGTGTCCCCTAGGCCGGGACATATAGCCAGGGGTCCCCCAAAAGTTCTCCTGTAAAGGGTTCCATCATCGGCCAAGCAAAACCGGGCTGCCTTCGTACGCAAAGCTCTAGACTCTTTTAGATCGTGCGGAACCTTTCCCGAACTGAGATATTCTATGAATTTGTTCCTCCAATCCCATGTCAAGCTTGTCGAGTTAACCTCAGCGTGACCTTCTTCCACCACCGATCTCATTAACTGTACGACTTTTTCGGAGTCGATTTCTTCGTCATCGACCATTGAACCTAGGTTCGCGAGAGCGTCGGCTTCGCTGTTCTGCTCCCAGGGAATGTGCTGCAAGGTCCATTCCTTGAACCTGTGTAAAGTAATTTGAAGTTTGTCTACATACCTTTGCATACGATTCTCCCTGACTTCATAAGTCCCTTTTATTTGATTGACCACAAGTAGAGAGTCGCATTTGGCTTCGATTATCTCTGCCCCAAGATTTTTAGCCAGTTCGAGACCTGCAATCATAGCCTCATACTCGGCTTCATTGTTACTTAATTTTACGGTTCTGATGGACTACCTGATCGTATTCCCGGTCGGAGGCTTTAAAACGATACCCAAACCCAACCCCTTCGAATTTGAAGCCCCGTCAGTGAACAGAGTCCACACTCCCGAAGGAGTCCCCGATTTAGTCATGAGCTCCTTTTCGACTTGGGGAATAAGCGACGGTGTGAAGTCGGCAATAAAATCGGCCAATACTTGCAATTTTATCGAAGTTCGAGGTTGATACTGGATATCGTACTCGCTAATCTCGATAGCCCACTTGGCCAGCCGGCTCGACAGTTCGGGCTTATGCATGACATTTCTAAGTGGGGTAGGTCGTCACCACACATATCGGATGACTCTGGAAATATGGTTTTAGTTTCCTAGAAGCACTTAATAAAGCTAGAGCCAGTTTTTCTAAGTGCGGGTACCTAGTTTCGGCTTCCCCTAATGTTCTACTAACATAATATATGGGGAACTGGGTACCTTGTTCTTCTCGAACCAAGACCCCGCTTACTGCTATCTCCGATACAGCGAGATAGAGGTATAACAGTTCGTCCGTTTTTGGCGTATGTAATAAGGGCGGGCTAGAAAGGTACCTCTTAAGTTCCTCCAAAGCATGCTGGAATTCCGGTCCCCACGAGAATTCGTTCTTCTTCTTTAGAAGGTTGAAGAACTGGTGGCTTCTGTCTGACGACCGGGATATGAATCGGCCTAGCGCTGCGATTCGGCCGGTGAGTTTTTGCACAGCCTTGACGCTGTCGACGGCCTTTATATCTTCAATAGCTTTGATCTTGTCCGGGTTAATTTCTATCCCTCTGTTCGAAACCATGAACCCCAGAAATTTTCCAGAGCCTACTCCAAACGCATATTTTTCCGGGTTTAGCTTCATGTTGTATTTCTTCAAAATGTCGAACGTTTCCTGCAAATGGCTAAGATGGTCCTCTGCTCGCAGGGACTTAACTAACATATCATCAATATAAACTTCCATGGTTTTACCTAGTTGGTTTTCAAACATCTTATTTACTAGGCGCTGGTATGTTGCCCCCGCATTCTTAAGCCCAATTTGCATTACATTATAGTAATAAGTGCCATATTTGGTGATGAAGGATGTTTTTTCTTGATCATCCCTATCCATTTGTATCTGGTTGTATCCAGAATAAGCGTCGAGAAAACTTAGAGTCTTGTGGCCGGCTGTAGCATCAATCATTCGATCAATGTTGGGCAGCGGAAAAGAGTCTTTAGGGCATGCCTTATTTAAATCTTTATAATCGATGCACATCCTAAGTTTGTTTCCCTTTTTTGGCACTACCACTACGTTAGCTAACCATTCGGGATACTTTACTTCCCGAATGGACCCTATATTCAAAAGTTTATTTACCTCTTCCTGAATGAAGGCCTGTTTGGCCTCGGACTGAGGCCTCCTTTTCTGCTTGACCGGCCGGAATTTTGGGTCGACACTCAACTTATGCGTCGCAATCTCCGGCGGTATACCTGTCATATCCAAGTGGGACCAAGCAAAAGAGTTTTCATTAGCCGAAAGGAAAGAAAGTAATTTACCCCTGAGCTCGGAATCCAAACCCGAGCCCAGGTATACCTTCCGGTCGGGCGCGTTGTGACGGATTGAGACTTGTTCCAGCTCTTCGATCGTTGATTTAGTCGCATCAGCATCATCGGGGGTAATGAAGGACCGGGGTACTTCGAAACCGTCCTCATCCGGTTGCTTTTCTTCAAATTCACCGTTCGAGGGCGGCTTTTGTAACTGCTATTTAGTTTTTTGTTGTCGATTGACGGTCCTTAATGTTGTTTCTTCTATATCGAACATTTCTCTTGCTACAAGTTGTTCCCCATAAACGGTGGTGATCCCTTCCTCCGATGGGAACTTCAACATCTGGTGTATAGTCGACGGTACTGCCCTGATGTCATGTATCCACGGCCTTCCAAGCAGGGCGTTGTATCTCATATCCCCCTCGATCACACAGAATCTTGTTGCTTTGGTGGTACCAGCTATGTTTACCATCAAAGTTATTTCTCTTTTAGTCGTTTCTGTCGCCATATTAAAACCATTAAGTATCCGGACCTCGAAGATGATTTGATTTGTTAATCCCAGGTGTTCAACGACCCAAGACCGGATTCTGTTGGCTGAACTTCCAGGATCGATTAGGACACGCCTTACTCGGGGATCGCTTATCACCATCGATATCACCAATGCATTGTTGTGGGGCTGTGCGAGATCCTCGATTTCCCTGTCACTAAAGCATAAAGCTCCTTCGGGAACATAGTCTCAAGTCCATTTCTCCCTGGTGATGGAGATTTTTGTGCGTTTTAACACCGGTATTTGGGGTGCGTCCACTCCTCTAATTATCATATTGATAGTATGTTTTGGTTCCCTTTGATCGACTGGTCTGTCCCTGTTCTCGTAATGAGTCTTTGCTCGGTCACTGAGGAATTCTCGAAGATGCCCGTTTTCTAGCAAGCGGGCTACCTTTTCTCTCAATTGCCTGCAATCTTCGGTTCTATGGCCATGAGTGCCATGGTATTTACACACGAGGTTAGGATCTCTCTTGGCGGGATCGGTCTGGAGTGGTCTCGGCCATCTGGTAACTGTGATGCGGCCGAGTGCTGAAACCAAAGTGGCTGAGTTGACATTAAAGTTGTACTCGGACAGCCAGGGTGCTTCCTGTCGATCATTGATTTTCTCGAAGTTGCCTTTTGGCAACGGCCTTCTATTCCTCTGATTTAACCCGTACTTATTTTCTTGTCTTGGAACCTTGGGTCCCCTTGGTACAACTCGTCGGTCTTCCAGGTATGGTCGATGCCGATCCCTATTCGACCTTGGTTCACGAAAAATATCCCTTCGAGACTGATCGAAGGTTTTGACTGCGTAGCCCGAAGCAATTCCGACTTGATCATCTTCTATCCTGATTTTAAACTGATACCGGTTGTGGATATCTGCCCAGGTGATGGCCGGATACTCGATCAAACTCTGCTTGATTGTCTCGATGCTGTAGAGCTGCCGGTATTCAGCCCTTGGGTGAAAGCTTGCACCGCCCAGTCGTCAGTAACCGAAGGTAGATCCATACGCTCCATCTGGAACCGAGATACGAACTCCCTTAGCGTTTCACTGTCGTGCTGCCTGACTTTGAATAAGTTGGACTTCCTCGTCTCGACCTTGATAGCCCCTGCATGGGCCTTTACAAATGTATCAACTAACATAGCGAAGGAGTCAATGGAATTTGGCGGCAAATTGTAGTACCAAGTCATTGCTCCTTTGGAAAGATTTTCTCCAAATTTCTTCAGGAGGACGGACTCAATTTCGTCGTCCTCGAGGTCATTTCCTTTTATAGCACAAGTATAGGCTGTCACGTGCTCGTTTGGATCCGATGTTCCGTTGTATTTAGGAATAACGGGCATGCAAAAAATTTTGAGAATTGGTTTCGAAGCGGCGCTGGAAGAGAATGGTCTTTGTATGAATTTTTTGGCATTCAGACCCTTCAAAATCGGAGGTGCTCCCGGTATCTGGTCTACTCTCGAGTTATATGTTTCTACCTTTTTGTCGTTGGTTTCATTTCTTTTTTCGCCTGTTTCGACTCGCTTGGTTAACTCTTCCAGCATTTTGATAATCCCGGAGCTGACCCCCGCTCCGCTTTCATCCGGCGGTATTATGACCGGTTCATTTTGTCCGGTTGCTGCTTGAGGGGTAGCATTTTCTGCTCTGTCTGGACTCCGGGTGCGGCTTTGCAGTTGGGCTATAGCTACTTGTTGAGCTTGTAACATGTCAAATATTACCCTAAGGCTGATCTAGCCCTCTCCGCTCTGCTGCATTCCTGAGCGATTCTCCCCCCGGATGCTATGTGTCGAGCCTGATGCATGGTCGGCTTCGATTGCTACTTGAGAATTGATATCGACTGGGACTTCATGTCCGGGCAAATTGTTGTTTTCCACTTGGTTGTTGATTTCGTTATCGAGGGGAAGTGATTGTGCCATGATTAATCTGTGTCCTGAAAAACAGAGACTTTGCAAAGAACAAGTGTAAAATCGTGTTTTTTAAGAAAAGACGTATCAGAAATTCACTAATATCCTTAGCCCAACGGTGGGCGCCAAACTGTTTACCCTAGAAAATCGGATAACAATTGAATTTGTTCGTAGAGCTAAGGATCCGTGAATTTGTTTGATACAGAAACTGAAATGTAGTTTAAGCAGTAAATAAATAAAGCAATCAAACCGTAAGCAGATGATAACAGTCGATGGGTTGTATGTAATGAAGTCGTCAAACAATGATAAAGAGCTTAATATTGATTTCTGACTTAACAGTGAAGATAATGAGAAAGGATGAAAGTATAAGCCTTGTTTATTGAGAATGTTGATCGTGCCTTCAATGTAGGGTTACAGCCTTTTTATAGGCAAATACAAGAGTTATAATTAAAGTAGGGAACTGATTACAAGGTAAATTCCATTAATTACGGGATTTAATACCCTTAAATGTCGGCATAACGGCTATAATAGTTGAGATAACCATTTCTGAAATAACTGAAGACTGGCGAGATACGCGGGTTAGGACCGATCACCGGTTACTATATATTCCTCGGCCGACCGAATCGAACATCTCGTCTCGGCTGCCCCTCGCGTGTGCCCGACTTCCTCATCCCGGATCGACATGGCTCGGTTTCATGTATCACGCGACCCGCCTTTTCTTGATGGTACCTGATCCGACTTTGCTCGACTATATTTGACCCAATACAGAATTTGTTCTATGAACTGCGAACAAGTAGAAGAAATGAGGAGAAATACTAGGGTATTTTCGTCCAACATGTATTTTAGCATTATCAAAGATTTATATTCTAGTAAAAATAGAGAGATCTTCTAATATATATTCAGTTTTTCACTACTATTATTAGTAATACCTGGCGTCTAACTCACCCTAAAAACTAGCTTTAGGATTACCCGAAATTATATAAAGAGCCACCGACGTCGGACACAACTCAAAAAGGTCGCCCGATGTGCAAATCCTACTTTTATATAAGGTTCGTTGGGTCCGGGAAAGGGTTACACCCTAAGGGGTTAAGGGGTGTGTTGTAGGCAGCATACTTCACTTCTATCCGTTGCTGATTGCACGACTTAAATTCGTGACCTATAGGCCATACGAAGATAATTCAAAAAAGAATAGTTCGTGCATTAAGCTCCCTTTTATAGGGTATGAAAAAGGGCTGGACCGTATGATGTATACAACCTTTATCTTATACTTCAACAAGAGATTGTATCTACGGTTTGTGTGAATCATTGATCGCATGGCAACAGCTTTTACCGTTGTACCATTACTTCAAAATTCCCTTCTATAGTTAGTAGTAGTAGAACATTATGTTTTTACTTACTGATGGAGATGAATTAAATGAAAAAATATGGTCAGTGAGATATTATCTAACTGACTTCAATTTGTTTGGGACTGAATCATTATTGTTATTTAGGTCGAAGGTGCCGGCATTGAAGGTGAAGATGTGGTACGTGCCGGAGCTAGAGATGCCGGCGAAAGGTTGCACGATGAAGGGGGCGACGCTTGTGGTGATACGGCCGGTGGAGGAGTGGAGCAAGGCGGATGACGGCAGAGATTTGGTGGGCGGAGGGTTTGGTTTTGCCGGAGAAGGGAAGGAAGAGAAGGTGTTTGATGAAGTTGCGAAAGATTTGGTGAAGTTGAAGAGGAGTTACAGCCTTGAAATGAGTTCCTTTTGATTCTTCCTATTGAGGTTGATTTTGAACATTTTTCTTTTGGTTTTGAGTAAATACAATTTTGTTTTGAAGGGACTTGTATAATTTTTAAATAATATCCTAAGTTAATTTGTTACATATTTTTATGCTTATTATCAGAAATCTGCTTGTAATTTTTCTTTTGTAAATTTCTAATTAATTCAATTAATTTTGATTAGCATAAAAAGTAAAGAGATCTCATTCGTCCAATCACTTCTATTATCTTTTACCACACTTTTTCCTTTTTGTCTTCTTTTTCAATAATATAATTCCCTTTCGTAAAATCTGCCTCTTCTTTACACTTTAATTTTTGGACTTCACATGTTTCCTATGAACAATATTAAAGTTATCCCTAACAGAAAACCCAAAAGTTCCTTCCATTTTCTCTTTAATCCATCAAACTAGTTACATTTCCCTTTATATAAACTCAAGAAAAATAATGCAACTTCAAGTTAATATTCTACCATGGCTTTTCTTGCAAAAACTTCACCAATTCATTCTTTATCTTTGCTTATTCTCCTTGTTGCATGCACCATAATCCAGCATGCCCAAGGCCAAAATATTGGGCTATGTGTCATCAATTGTGGCCAACAAGCAATCACTTGTGTCATCCGTTGCGGCCCGCCACCTCCATCGGTTACTTGCTATCAAGGTTGCGCGACTAGTGGTATCAGTTGTCTGACCTCCTGTCTCATGCCAATCACGCCACCATCAACCACCCCACCACCAACCACCCCACCACCGCCAATGATCTCGAACATGGGAAGAGATATCTTTTAGGGAGTGAATGCAAACTTCAAATTCTTCGTCGTCTTGAGCCAAAATATATACAATTGAAAACTTTTATATTTTTACTATTTTAGCACCATTTTCACAAAATGGTGTAGTAATATTAGGTATTTTCAAATAAATATTCTAAATCCGCCTCTGTTATAAATAAATAAAGCTTGATCTAAATATTTGAAAGGCTTTGTTATAATAAAGTTAACTTGCTGAACTTTGAACTCTTGTACGGGAGGTTTGCAGTGATATCACTAACATTAGAAGATTATAGAAACATGGGGAATAAAATCTTTGGGGCCTGAAGATAATGATTGGGATGATATGAGATGGCCTAGGCGAAATGCACCAATAGTTACGTTTAAGTCAGCTATAAAAAATATATTTATAATTTATAATGTATTCAAAGATTAGCTAATTCATCTAAATTTCAGGACTAGGTATATATCCTAAATTTTTGTATATTGAATTTTTGTACTGCTAATTTGAAATTTAGGATTAAGTGTTCTAAATTTCTGACCTGCTAATTTAAGGTTTAGGACATAAGATTCAAATTTCTGGATACGATTTTCGAACTTTAGGACACGATATCCTGAAATTTGAGCTTTGAGATTTAAACTTTAACGCGTCGTATTCTAAAATTTAAACAAATTAGTTAATTTTTAAATATATTATAAATTATAAATATATTTTAAATAACATGATTAAAAGTGCCTAACTGCTGTCATTTCCATGATGGCCCTGCGGATGTTAGTATCATGTAGCTTTTGTTGAACTCTTCGCATGCATTCAAGTGTAATAACCAAGTTTCTTTGGGTATATAAAGTGATTTTTGTGCTATTTTTCCTTTAGCAAAGTACTTCAATTTCACATATTTGAACCTAAGACTCAATTTTCTTTAGTAGATCAAAAAGAACCGAACTAAAAAAATTCTCATTTTGTCTACGAATAATTTTACTTTTCCCTTCAAGAGGATCAACATAACATGCAAAATAACTTTTAGGTAACGTTTCTAAACTTACTGAATCATAGAAGTCTCAACTTGTAGGATTTTAGCATAACAATATGCTAATAATATTTTTTGTGAAAAAATCTGTATACGCCATTGTTCGGGCCAGAGTTTTGAATCATAACATGGGCAAAGAAAATGATGCACAAATTCCAGGCCGACAAAAATTAAAGTTTCTTGAAAGGAAAAATGATACTGTATAGTTGTTCTCAAAATGATAATCAAAAAATATAATTTTATATATTATATACAAGAAATATATAAATTTTATATACTTTTTCGGCTAGCGAATATAAATATTTTCAGCCGCGGGGTCAAATTACTATAAACAAAGTCCAAAAGATAATAATAATAATAATAAAACACCCTTTATGCGTAATGGTGAGTAACCCTCTCGGATTATATTCAAATGGGATTGCCGTTTGTAAATCTGCCTTCTTTACTCTAACAAGATTAGTTCACATCTTTTGTATGAATAAAGTCGTCCATAACAGAAAACTCAAAACTTTGCTCTACATCCCCTATATAATGTCACGTCAAGTTTATGTTTTCGTATCATTTTCTTAAAAAGATATTATATCATTATCGAGGAACCAAGTGGTAAGGCAAGGAATTTTGATCCCGCTGATTCCACTATGGCTTTTCTTGCAACAACTTCACCAATTCATGTTTTAGCTTTGCTTATGCTGATTTTTGCTTCTACCAAAATGCACCATGCTCAAGGTAAATCAATTACAGGGCCATGTGTAGTCGCTTGTAGCAAAAAAACAATCGCTTGTGTTGTTAGATGCAGATTTGCGCCAGATAAATGCTCCCAGGATTGCGCGATTGATAGTATCCATTGTGTGAGTTCTTGTATCACTCAGAACACGCCACCACCAACGGCTATGATTTTGAACACGGACGACAGTCGGGACAGAGCTAGCATGAAATATACCAGTAACTTCGATCTGAATCCTATGTATTAGTTGAAAAATCCACTGACTGTGGACATATAATAAACTTTAGAACCCATAAACTTTACTTTATAAATCATGAACTTCAAATTCTGGATCTATCTCTATGAATCTAAATATATTTATTATTTAGGGAGTGGGTGTGCTAGACACTCACAGTCTTTGATTCAAGATAATAAAGTTGAAAACTTTTATATTTGTACTAAGTTAGCACCATCATCAAAACTAAATAATGGTGTAGTAGTATTTTGCATTCACGGAAAATAAAATAGTAATATTTTGTATTTATCAATTTGTTGGTGAAATTATAAGTAATTCAGTTGAAAAATAAGATGAAAAAAATAAATAAATGTTCTTCAGGCTAAGGCGTGGTTATCTCGTTCTCATTAAGGAGAGTCAAGCCTACTGCGGTAGCATCTTCACCGGTCCAGCAGTCATACTCTTGACTTGTCCCCTCCAGGATACAACAGCTCGACAATGTCGTTTGACTCGAACAAACTCTAGACTAGTTGTAAAGACCAAAATCCACCAAAATGAACACCTTCCTGCAATAGAAATAATACTCTTTTGTCGAGAATAAGTTGGATGCTTAGATTTTCTCCTTCTCGTAACTCTATTTTTCACTACACCAAGTTTACTTTTTTCATACACACTACCAAATTTTCCCATTACAAACACAAGGAAGTGTCACGATATGCAATTCCACCCTCGGGATCGTGATGGTGCCTAACATTCCACTCGCTAGGCAAGCCAACGTTAGAGTAAATCTTAAGTCATTTTAAAAAAATTCAAGTAATTAAAATCAATTAAACTGAAATAATACTGGAGTAAAGTGCGAAAAATCATAACAACCAAAATATCTAAGCATAACCCCGGATCTGGTGTCACAAGTGCACGAGCTACAAGAATAGTACAGATAAAGGTCTGAATAAAAGTAAAGATGTATGAAGGAATATACACAGCTAAAATAAAGAAGAAGGGGACTTTAGGGGCTACAAACGCCGAGCAGTTGTACCTCAAGTCTCCACTAGCCGACCCAAGCAATCTAAGGACCGTCGCTAGGACCGACACCAAAATCTGTACAAGAAGTGCAGAGTATAGTATAAGTACAACCGACCCAATGTAATCTGTAAGTGTCGAGCCTAACCTCGACGAGGTAGTGACGAAGCTACAACAGGACACGTACGTAAACAAACCTATGCAAGAAATACATATACGAAACAATAACAAACACGGAGATTAACAATATACAAAATGGGAGGGGACATGCGAAAGGGGAAGGATACGATAGCTACAGTAGGAGTAACATCACGTAATTAGCCAAACAAATCATCAACAATAAAGACAAATGAACCAATGATATAAAAATGGCACGGCACCACTCTTCGTGCTTTTACTTTCGTACTTACCATAATGATTACATAAGTAACATAAAATGACACAGCATCACCCTTCGTGCTGTTACTCTCTCCCTTACCACAATATACTGAATAAACGATATAAATGGCACGGCATCACCCTTCGTGCTTTAAATCTCTTCCTCACTTTGTATAAATCAATAAATAAGGTAAATGCAATGGCACGGCATCACCCTTCGTGATTTTATACTCTTCCTCATCATAGAACAATATAACATAACTTCAGAAGGCAAATAATGGGGTGATTTGTATTTAACGTCAAATATGATGCCAAGGTGCCAACTTCAAATTCCAAAAATACTCAGCAATTCCTAAATATGCAATAAATACGGAGAGAATGATCAAATAAGTAATAACATATCCTAAGCATAGATGTTGTAATTAAAAGATAATAAATCACAAGGAAATAAATTTCACCCGCATGCATCCACCCACAACAACGCATAAGTACTCGTCACCTTACATATACGTTGTACCAACACATGAAATCATGTAGCAAGTATGAAAACAAGTCCTAATCCCTCAAGTCAAGGTTAACCACGATACTTACCTCGCTCCGCAATCGATTCAAAGTTCAACCACGGCCTTGCCTTTCGAACAAGCCTCCAAACCAACCAAATCTAGCAAATTATGAACCAAACGATTCAAAATAAGCCTTAGAAATTACCCATGAATGAAAGAGGTTCAATTTAGATTATTATTGGAAAAGTCAACCCCGAGCCCGCTTAGTCAAAATCTGAAATTCGGACCAAAACTCGATTACCCATTCACTCCCGAGCCTAACAACAACAACATACCCAGTATTATCCAACACTGTGGGATTTGGATTCACCCTCGAGCTCGGTTGTGTAATTTGTTTCGAAATCCGACCTCAATTCGAGGTCCAAATTCCAAATTTACAAAAATCCCTAATTCTAACCAAATCCGCAATTTCTAACATGAAAATCCTAGATTTCATGTTGAAAGCTTATGAAATTTAATGGGTAATTGAAAAGAAACAGATTGAAATTTCTTACCAGGAAATTAGGAAGAAAAACTCTTGGGAAAATCGCCTCTAAGGTGTTTAGGGTTGAGAATTTGAAAGAATGAGCCAAAATCCCCTTTTTCTCAGCTTTTGCCCACGCGCAGATGTCGCAATTGCGATCTGGGGTTCGCAATTAAGAACCCCGCAAATGCGAGAATGGCTTCGCAAATGCGAAGAAGTCCAAACCTGTGCTATCATCGCATTTATGATGCTTTGTTCGCAAATGCGAACTCTGGGACTCCGCAAATGCGACCTTTTGATGACAAATGCGACCTTTTGCTGACCCAGCCCCTATTCGCAAATGCGAAGAAATGGTTCGCAAATGCGAACCTGACGGGAATTTGAATGTTCGCAAATGCAAACACTGACCTCGCAATTTCAAGATCAGAGACTTGCACAAGAACCAGATGCACCAGCTATTTTCCTAAGTCCAAGACAACTCCGAAGCCTATCTAAAACTCACCTCCAAACCAAATATGCACACAAGTCCAAAAATATCATACTGGCTCGCGTGATCAAAACACCAAAAATAATACCTAGAACTACGAATCGGACACCAAAACGAATAACATTTTCAACGAAACTTAAGAACAAGCAACTTTTCGGTCGGACGTCTGAATCACGCCAAATAAACTCCGTTTATTACCAAAATTTACAGACAAGTCATAAATACTGTAATGAACTTATACCAAGTTTCGGAACCAGAATCTGGACCCGGTAGCAATAAAGTCAAATTACAGGAATTTCTTTAAACCTTTAAACTTCTAATTTTTAACAAATTATGATAAATCAAGCTAGGGACTTCCGAATTTGATTTTGGGCATACGCCTAAGTCCCAAATCATGATACGGACCCACAAGAAGTGTCAAAACACAGATCCGGGTCCATATGCTCAAAACATTGACCCAAGTCAACTCAAATGAGTTTTGAAGCACGATTTCACATTTTACTCAATTTTTCATATATAAACCTTCGGGAAAAAGATACGGACTGCACATGCAAATCGAGGAAGGCTAAGCGGAGCTATTCAAGGTTTTGAAACACATAATTGAAGGTTAAACTTATAAATAACCTATCTGGTCATCACATTATCTACCTCTAAAACAAACGTTCGTCCTCGAATGGGCATAGAAAAGTACCTGGGCTGGCGATAAGGTGTGTATATCTACTTTGCATGTCCAACTCAGACTCCCAAGTGGCTGCCTCGATCGGCTAAACCTCTCCACTGCACTCGAACTGAAGGATAACTCTTAGACCTCAATTGCCAGACATGTTGAGCTAGAATAGCCATCGACTCTTCCTCATAAGTCAAATCCTTGTCCAATTAGACTGAGCTGAAATCTAACACATGGGACGGATCACCGTGATACTTCTGGTGCATGGACACATGGAACTCCAGATGGACTGCTGATAAACTAGGTGGCAATGCGAGCCTGTATGCCACCTCACCCACTCTCTCAAGAATCTCAAAAGGCCCGATATTCCTAGGGTTCAACTTGCCCTTCTTTCCGAACCTCATCACACCCTGCATGGGTGAAACCCGGAGCAATACCCTCTCTCCGACCATGAATGCAACAACACGAACTCTGCGGTCGGCATAACTCTTCTGCCTAGACTGAGCTGTGCAAAGCCGATCCTGGATAATCTTGATCTTATCCAAGGCATCCTGTACCAAATCTGTACCCAACAACCGAGCCTCCCCTGGCTCGAACCATCTAACTGGAGAACAACATCTCCTCATATATAATGCCTCATAGGGAGCCATCTGAATGCTCGACTAGTAGTTGTTGTGGTAGGAAAACTCCACAAGAGGCAAAAACTGATCCCAAGAGCCCCCGAAATCCATAATGCAAGCGCGAAGCATATCCTCCAATATCTGAATAGTGCGTCGGACTGTCCGTGTCACGACCCAAAATCCCATCCCGGTCGTGATGGCGCCTTTCGTGGGGACAAGGCAAGCCAAACCAATCCAACTATGCTTAAACAGTTAAATCACGCATTTTAAAACAATAACAGATTAATAACAAAATCAATCGGAGTATATATATATATAAAATACCATCCCGACTACAGCCCTCAGATCGGGGTGTCACAAAGTCATGAGCCACTAAAGAAGGCCTAATGATAATATAACTATTACAATATTTTAAGTACAATGGTTTGAGAGAAGTAAAGACAGCAAAAGAAAAGAGTTACGGGGCTGCGGACGCAAGCAGCTACCTCGTAATCTCCCAAGCTCCGAATCAGCAGTAGTAGTCAGTACCTCGGAGCGGGACCGCTAACGCCTGAATCTGCACACGGGTGAAGGGAGTAAAGTGAGTACTTCCAACTCAGAAATTATTATCAAAACGTGTTCCTTATCTCCTCACGAGTTTACCCATATAAGATTTGTCGTTTTTCGACTTCAAATCGACCTTAATCCCCAATTTCATATTTTCTTGAAATTGAGAAGAACCCTAGGTCCTTCTCTTTCACAATTCGTGAATTTACGATGTGATTAAGCATGAAAATCTTAATCTATGAGGGATTTTAGGACATAGGATACTTACCCGATGTTTTCCATGAGGTTCCCTCTTTATTTGTTTCCAACTTCTTTTTAATCTTCTTCTTAAACAGCATCCAAATGTCTCTAAGGTGTTGTAATCCCCTTTCCTTGCAAGATTAATTCCGAAAATCTACTATGCATGTGAGTTTGGGGTTGATTTTCAGTGGTTCTTTGTGTTTGTAGTTGCTCTCTTTCGTGGGTGTGTGTTTTGGACCTCAGAAGAGTAAAAAGGGACCCTAGGTCCTATTTATATTAGCTAAAAATCAAACAAAAGTGCTGAACCCAACCATTTTCGCGACCCCTTAGCTGATCTCCTTTCTTTCTTTTACAAAGATTACTCTAACTTTTTCATACGAAGTCCGATTTGGACGATTCTTTTTGCTACGGCTCCGTAATTTCAAGACGGAGCTAATTCTTCAAACGAAATTGAATTTGGAGGTCGTTTACTAATTCTAATATCCATTACACCAGAAAGTATGAAGTTAACGCTTTATAAAGCGACGAATTAAGTCCCGTTAACCATTCAAAATTCACCCGAGACCCCCGGGACTTTATCCGAACATGCACACATGTTCTATAACCTCATTCAAACTTGTTCCAATCTTTGGAACACTAAGATGAACATCGATTTATTAAATTTGTATTGAAACCAATTCTATGAACTTCAAGGATCCTCAATTCGATCCTTCGATCCGAACCCGACCAAACGGTGTCCGAATGGTCTGAAAATTTGCACGCAAGTCCAAAATCACATAAGGAACCTACAGCAACAATCGGAATTTCATTCTGACTTCCGGATCAAAATTTCACCTATCAACCGGAAACTCGAACTTGCTCGATTCAAATTTGATGTTGTTCGAGGTCTATCAAATATATTCCGGTCATTCGTCTAAGTCATATATTCTCTCCCGAAGCTAGTCGAGTTGTCGGAATTGAAATCCGAACCTTCTAACTCATAAGTCAATCCACGGTTGACTTTTGTGACTTAGACTTTCATAAATGAGACCATGTGTCTCATTTATTTTCAATTCACTTCGAGTACATTTTACTCGACTTAATTTCACATAATATAAATAATGAAATGAATTCGGGGCAATAAAGTGAGTCATCACAATTAAATTCTTTAAATCTAATATCGATTGTTTTGCATGGTCGCATGGTGATATGACAGGTATCCCGACAGAGGTAGCCGCACACAAGTTAAGTTTGGATCCCACCATACCTCCGGTAAGACAAAATAAATGCCCTATTGCCAAAGCCAGGAATAAATTCATCAAAGAAGAGGTAACCCGCTTACTTAATATCGGTTCGATCCAAGAGGTAAAATATCCAAACTGGTTAGCCAATGTAGTAGTAGTTCCTAAGAAGAACAACAAATTTCGCATGTGTATAGATAACAAATATCTTAATAAGTCATGCCCGAAGGACTCGTTCCCACTGCCAAACATCGATCAAATGATTAATTTCGCGGTCGGGCACGAGTTAATGAGTTTCTTCGATGCTTATTCTAGATACAACCAAATTAAGATGAACCCGGAGGATCAGGAAAAGACTTTGTTTATAACGAATTTCGGTATATATTGCTACAATGTGATGCCTTTCGGGTTAAAAAACGCGAGAGCCACTTATCAACGACTCGTGAATAGGATGTTTGAAAATCAAATAGGAAAAACTATGGAAGTTTATATAGACGATATGCTCGTTAAGTGTTTGAATCTAGGTGATCACCTTAAACATATGCAAGAAACTTTTGACATCCTAAAGAAGCATAATATGAAACTTAATCCCAAGAAATGCGCGTTCGGGGTCACCTCTGGTAAGTTTCTGGGATTTATTGTATCGCGAAGGGGAATTGAGGTAAACCCCGATAATATTAAGGCCATTGAAGACATCCTCGACCAACTGTCAAACATGAAGGAAGTCCAAAGGCTCACAGGGAGATTGGCAGCTTTGAGCAGGTTCATTCCCAGTCATAAGAAAAATGTCATCGTTTCTTCGCATTGCTCAAAAAGAAAAATAATTTCAAATGGATCCTGGATTGCCAACAAGCTTTGAGGGATTTGAAAAAGTATTTGTCAAGCCCTCCGTTGCTTTCAAAACAAAAAGAAGGTGAAACGTTGTTAGTCTACCTCGCAGTCTCGAAAGTCGGGATAAGTGCGGTTTTAGTCCGTGAGGACGAATGTACGCAATCTCCCACTTATTATGTTAGTAAAATTTTAACGGGAGCAGAAACTCGCTACCCACATTTGGAGAAACTGGCCCTACTTCCAATGCCACCTGATAGCCATGGCCAATTTCAGTCCAGGATTACTGCCTCTGGCAACCAAGGAGGAAGTAATGGTGTCGAAATCAACATCAGTGGTTTGGACCTTATTTACGGATGGAGCTTCCAACATAAAAGAGACCGGGCTTGGTATAGTCTTAATCACGCCTTCGGGGGAAACCTTAAGGCAAACCATTAGAACGGTCCCTTTAACTAACAATGAAGCAGAGTATGAAGCTTTGATTGCAGGGCTCGAATTGGCTAACCTTGGATCATCGATGGGAATAAAGGGATCGGAATTCGGGATGGTAGTACAACTGATGAACTCGGTCCTGGATACAGATGGTTACTATGAGGTAAATGTGACTAATTTGGTCTGGACTGGAGAAATGAAATCATCGATTATCTCGAGCACGAAAATCTACCCGAAGACCCCAAAGCATCCCATGCGCTGCGAGCCAAATCAGCGCGATATAGCTTCAAGAGAGGTCAATTGTATAAAAAATCTTTCCAAGGCCCGCTGGCCCGATGCTTAGGGGCATCCGAAGCTAACTATGTCATGAGAGAGGTTCACGAAGGGATATGCGAAAATGATTCGAGTGCACATTCCTTAGTGCTGAAGTTGGTAAAGGCAAGATATTATTGGCCCAGCAAGGAACAAGATGCCAAAGACTTCATACGGAAATGTGATTAGTGCCAACGCTATGCACCATTGGTGCATAACCGGCAGAACCCTTACATTCGATTCTGTCCTCATGGCCGTTCATGAAATGGGGGATGGGCATCGCCGGACCACTACCGCCGGCTCTCGGGAAAGATAAGATTTCTTTTAATTTTAATTGATTATTTTTCTAAGTGGCTGAAAGCAATTCCTTATCAGAAGATCGGCGAGCGCGAAGTGGTGGATTTCTTGTGGGAAAATATAATTTGCAGGTTCGGAGTACCAAAAGAGATAGCATGTGATAATGGGCCACAATATATTAGTGCAAAAGTTACAAAGTTCCTCGAAGATTTAAAAATAAATAGGATCACATCTTCACCCTATCACCCGAGCGCAAATGGTCAAGCGGAGTCAATGAACAAAGTAATTATTCAAAACCTCAAGAAAAGGTTGGAAGCGGCAAAAGGTAATTGGCCCGAGGAATTATTCGGCATACCGAACAATAGCCAAATCGAGCACAGGAGAAACTCATTTTTCCCTTGTGAACGATGCAGAAGCTTTAATCACGGTAGAAGTACGGGAACCCACCTTGAGATATTTCCAAGAAGAAGAAGAATCAAACAACGAAGCAATGTTAGTAAACTTGGAGCTACTCGATGAGCACAGGGACTTGGCTCATATAAGAATGGCAGCCCAAAAGCAGAGGATGGAGCGGTATTATAATCGAAGATCCAACCTCCATTATTTCAAAGTAGGAGACTTGATTCTAAGAAAAGTAAATCAAAACACCCGAGAGCCCAACGCAGGGAAGTAAAGTATGTTACCAAGTTAAGGATTATCCAATAATTCATTGGTGGAATCCTCGAAGATACAAGACTTCCAGTGTTCTAATTCACATTCTTCGCATTCAAACACTAAGGGGAATGATATGAAGATTCAATGACAAGCCACGTCAACCGAGAATGAAAAATCGGAAACATAATTGTATCATCGGGACCGGAAACTGTGCGGACAACTCTGTAGAAACAAGTTGTTCAAATTAGCCACAAGTAATGGCAATTTCTTTTCAGCAGAGCAAATGCTTACGTACTTTTTGAAAATAGAAGGAATAAAGTGAAATGAAATCCTTTTGTTTTTATTCTGTTCCTTGTCTGAACTATAAATTAACTTTGTCATTTGAAAGTCAAATAAGTACTTCAAATGCTAGTGACGTAATGAACAGGAGACGTCCTCTTCAAGAGCACCGTAAACATAAGGGCCCTCTCTTATAAAAACTCTCACGTTAAAGGGTTGGTTTCGGAAGAATTTATGCCTAGAATCAAAATGCTTTTGGGGAAAATATACCCAAGGCTTTACATAATAAGATGCAAACAGAAAAACTTGCACAAAACTCTTAAGCAAAAGGAAGAAAATGCAAAGGTTAAAGACTTGCATGAGTATTCAAACGAAAGAAAGACTCAACCAAAAACTTGAGCAAAAAGATGTTTCTATTTACAATAACATGCCAAAACGGCACAGATACAAAAATTGGAAGAAAAAAAAGAGAAAAACTAAACTGCAGTATCTCCGGAACCCGGAGGAAGAGAAGTGTCCGCATCCCCGGGAGTAGTAGATGGATCCACCGATGGCTCAACATTTTGATCTTCACAAGTTTGGCCTTCAACATTATCATCGTCCGATTCTTCTTCCGTTCCCGAAAACTCGGAACCGGAACCAGAAGGACCAGGAGCATCAGACCTCGCCGGGAGATCACTTTTAGCAGCTAACTCAAGCTCACGGGCCTTAGCAATTTCGGCATCAAAATCAATGATACCAGCTTGGCCTCTTCTATGGTTTTTCTCCTCATGCTGTACATAGCGTAAGTTTTCTCTAAAATGACGGACGCCGCTCGGCGCTTGAGTTCTTCTTTGAGTTGGGTGACCTCGGCAGAAAGGTTTTCCCGGGCACATCTATGGACTTGAGGCTAATATAGAGCTCGCGAATAGTAGAGTTGAAAATCTTATTATGCTCAATGGTCCTCCTGTGCTTCTCCTCCAGCTGGGCATATTTCACCTCTGCAGCAGCAAGTTCTTCAGCCTTGGAATTCAAGGTTGCCTCTAAGTTGTTCAATCTTTTAGCAGAGGCAGCCTCACGATCAGATGCAGCAAGAATGTCATTATGGACTTCAACCTATTTGGCCCTAGCCTCTTCAAATTGGACCCTCTACGGGGAAATCTCTTGGCTAAGGGTCTCCACTTCTTGCTCACTTTGCTGCAAACTAGTTTCCAACATAACAGCCTCGGCAGCCTTAGTTTCCAATTCTGAGAGGCGAATAACGGCTCGGTCCCGTTCAACCAAAAGTTGATCCTGCTCGGAGGTTAGTTCCACCTTTTCCCTAATCAACCTTCGAAGGCCCTCGGAAGCAAGAAAGTTGGCTTACAAAGTGAGAAAAACAAACTCAGGATGTGTTTATACAAAAATAGTAAAAATAACAAAGAAGTAAAGAATATACCGCTATGATTTTTGGTCTTCCACCCATATTTAGGGGCAGTTCTTCCACAAGCGAGTTTCAGGCATCGTAACATCCAAGATCTTCTGGACCCACTGGTCCAAACCTTCAACCGCCGGTGGGATCCATCGGGTTGCTGAAAGAGATGAAGGATGGAGGATCAATACTGGTATAGAATAATATTTAATAAAAGAAATATTAAACAAAGAGCTTATGAGTGCGATTCCAAGCGGCCGGAAAGGATGAAGCCGTTACTAGAATAATATCATTGGGGGCAACTACAACGAACCGTTCCATCCACCCACGATCATTGTCGTCATCCATGCTAGACAACAGAGCATGGTGGCCACACTTGCAGAGGTTTATCATTCCCTCGCGGAAGATCTTGGGAGAATAGAAATTCATCATATGAGCTAAGGTTAGCTCTTCTCTCATCTCCTAGCACAAACGCCGAAGGCAAGCAACCGTCCTCCACACAGAAGAACTTACTTGTATCAAACACACTTGGTAGTGGAGGCAAAACTCCGCAATAATGGAGGCAAGCTCTCCATTCAAAGAGAACGCACCCAAAGTAAAGGGATACATGTAAAAATATGTAAAATCTTCCTTGGGTAGGGTCACTCGATCCGATAGATCAGAAGCAACAATATCCAAATCATGACAGCGGCAGTCTTCCTTCATAGCAGGAATGCTAGAAGGACAGATGGAAGAAGGATACCTACTAACCCATGTTCGAGAGTTAGTAGTAGGAAATTTCTCTTCGAAGTCTTTTATAGTAACAAGACTTCTATGGATGATGGAGCCCAATGTTGGAGGAGCAGAATCCTCGGCCTTGTTCTTGTTCTTTGAAAAACGGGTATGCTTTGAGGAATAAGCCATTGTAAGGAAGAAAGAAAAGGTTTTTGCTTGAAGAGAATTAGAGAAAAGATGAAGTGCAGGATGCAAGTCGAATAAGAGAAGCTTGTAAAATTATGAAGTATAGAGGAGAAGGTTGATGCGTATAAGTAAACATTTTGGCGGCTAAATTCATGACCATGATTACCTCGAGAATCGGCAAAAGTTGTGCTGAATCGTGGTTTGACACGTGATCGGGGCATTAAATGCGGAGAGACATGTGTCTAATCAACCGTCAGAAGCCTTCAGAAGGAGTTATAGTAATTCCCGCCAAAGAGTGTTTCTACCAACTTCCCGGTAACACAAAGTTGTGTCACCGGAAAGCAGGGGGACTATTTGTATAGGGTAAAATATGCTATGACATGTGGCCGCCCAAAAGAGGGACACGTGGAACCCAAGACGGGAGGATGGCTAAGACCGAAGACAACTATTCTGTTTGTCACTGGAAAGAATAACGCTCATAAAGATGTGATAAATACTCTTCACCTGGTAGCATTTAATAGAGAATATTCCATGGCATTAAGAACGATTGCCCGTTACAGGAAATTTGACATTTATGTTCATCGTTACATCTTCATCAATGACCCTCATAATTGACATTAAAGAGGGGCACGATCCTAGGACCTCCTTCCCTAGACGTAGTTATAAATAGTGGGCTCAGTTATTATTGTAGGAAAAAAATTTCATGCAACATTCTATTCTAAGCTTAATATAATCTTATCTTCTTGCTTTTTGATTTATTTGTTGTTGTACCCGGAAACTTTATTCCTGGAACTGCTATTTCTGTTATTTCGTCTTTATCTTAAGGCTAAGTATTGCATAATTCTTTAATTATTTTATTATTTCATGATCAAATTAACTCACTTGTCTAGAAATGACGTATAAATTCGATAAACATTAATGTATTTTGATAACGAGACTTCCTTTCACGTGAAGCATGTTGATTCGTCTTTCTTTCTACTCAATGTCCTCATTACTAGTTTCGCACTTTCACGAAATTTCTTTGTCGAATGTCTTTCTTATACTGCTAAGTGCTAATATCTAGAAAGAAATTCAGTACGAACAATAATAGTTTTCTTGAATTTCACTTTTAGCGTTCTGTTGAAAATGGAATTAGGTGATGTAGGGAAATTTGTACTCAACCTCCCCAGTAATGGACGTCTCTATATCACTATGTATGCTGCTGCGCCTCCCCCCCC
>MCJB01011042.1:14223-44065 GCA_002018475.1 Nicotiana obtusifolia | reverse complement strand
AAACTATCCCAATTTTGCCATCAGCATCCAATAAAAAAACAATGAAAAAGTTTACTCGCATTTCAAGTTTATATATATATATATATAAATTATTACTCTATTTAGTTATAATTCTCTGTTTCAATTTAGATGATATTGTTTGACTTGGCACAAAATTTAAGAAAGAAAAGAAGACTTTTGAAATATGTGGTCCTAAAAATTTAAGGGGCAAAAGTTTTGTGGGTCCATGACATTTGTACAGTTATAAAAACTTCTCATTAAGGGTAAAATAGGTAAATTAAAATGTTTAAAGTTAAATTATTTTCAAATATAAAAATGTATCGTTCTTTTCGGAACAGACTAATAAAGAAAATGTGTCATTTAATTATTCCTCGATGTATTACTAATTATAACATGTTAGTAATCTAATGTACAAATACTATGGTCATGACTCTTCAAAGATGTGGGGCTTTTAGGGCTCGTTTGGTACGAGAGATAAAGAATAATTAATTCGGGATTAAATTTGAGATGAGTTTATTCTATGTTTGGTTAGAATAAAATTGTAGTGTAGCTAATCCCAAAATTAGTTATCCCGAAATTATAATATTTTTGTATCCCTAAAAAAGATGAAATAACTAATCCCGAAATAATTAATACTGGAATAATTTATTTCCAACCAAAAGACCCTTCGGCTGTTTTCCTAAAACACAGTCACGAATAGACTTATGTTTAGTTTTAATAATAAGAGGGTGCTTTGTCTTTAAAAAAAGAGAGAAAGAAAAATCATGAGTGGACCCACGTGCGCTTTGAATTAGTAAGATTTTATCATCATAGCCATTAACAGACAAAGGCACTTTTTAAGTTTTGGTAAAGGCTATTCTGGAACAGGCGTGTGAATCAAGACGATTAGGTGGCTTTTGGAGCTTTAACATTAAAAAAACTGCAAAATACTTTTTGCAAAAAGTGATTGTCTATGAAAAATTTGCGGAAAAAAAGAATTTTATTTATCATCAAGTTTCATGATTTTGAAGAAAAAAATTACAAAAAGTTTTTCCTAGTTGAAAAATTACCTGCAAAATTTCTATCAAACAACCACTTCTTTTGGAGTTTGGTTGATTTGATAATGATTTGAGAATTGAAAACTATGTTCTTATCCCATCAAGAAAGGAAAAACAAAACATTGGACAGTGGACAGGACGTAATAAAAGGGGCAACTTTACTCATTTTTCCCTTTCACATCCACCTAATGTCCAATTGTCCACCAAGGACCACGCTTTTGTAATGGGAGTTCACACGTGTTCAAGATTTTATATTAAGTAGCATAAGGGATGTTCAAGAAAAATTGAATTTAACCAACTTTAAAAAATTGATATGTAAAAGGTTTTGGACTGATTTGAGGTTTGAGGGTGTTTAAATTGAACTTAAGGGATAAAGACCTAACCGTTGGAAGTTCTGACTTCTGAGTGTTGAAAAAGATGGCAGTATCGTCATTGGAATAATGACATTGTTCTTCAAAATCCAAAACCATTTGCATAGTTTAAGTGCGAATTTAACCTTTTTTTCTCATTTAAAGAGGTCGTGCGTGTTGGAAAGCTTTTGCTGTTATTCAATAAGGCCAAATCTAACTCATTATGGTAATAATAAAGATAAATCTGACTCCAATTATTAACAGCGGACAATATTTAGACCATTTCGTAAAGTTTAAGTGGAATTTGGACCCTTTTCCCTTTAATGTAAGATATTTTGTTCGGACTAAATGGCTTGAAGGGCCTTGAATCCAGGATAAAGTGCAATAAACTATAGCCAAGTGAGCACTTTCCTTAAGATCATAGACTTTAAGAGCCCGTTTGGCCATGAAATATTTTTCAATTTTTTTTTTTTTCGGAATCAATGTTTGGCCATAAAATTTTTAATTTTCACTTGAAGATAAAAATTTTGAGATTTTTTCAAATTTTGAAAAATTCCAAAAAGCTATTTTTTAAATTTTTCATTCAGATCACCCACAAAAGTTAAAAAATAACTCAAAATTATATTCATGTCCAAACACAACTCTAATTTTTAAATACAATTTCTACTTTAAAAATATTTTACTTTTTTCGAAATTTTACAATTCTTATGTCCAAACGCCAACTTAATCAAGTGAACACTTTCCTTAAAGACTATAAACTTTAGCCAAATGAGCACTTAGGACCTTTTTTTTTTTTTGGGAGTAATCACGCAAACGTTCAGAATGTCCAGAAGCGCTTCTATTGATAAAAATTAGATCTTTTGTTTGGATGTGATGCTTTAGAAAGGCCTCGAGCTTAAGGTTTTATTTGTTTTGAACATGGTAAAGCTATGAAATTTAGGATAAAGTGTAATAAACTTTAGGCAACCGAGTAATCTCCCCCGAGACTTTTTCCTTTTTTGAAGTAATAATTACACAAACTTTCACAATGCCGAACTACAAGCGCTTTTGTTTGATATGCAACCTTTTGTTTGGACAAATTATTTAGAAGGGTCTCGATCGGGTGTTAAGTTTTAATTCTTTAAATTTGGCAATGTTATGGAATATAGGAAAATGATCTCACTTGAACTAAGGGGTGTTTGGCTGCACTTTATCCTTGAAATTAACAACAACAACAACAACAACAAAAAATTAAGTGATCTCCACAAGTGGAATCTGGGGAAGGTAAGATGTACGCAATCTTACTCCTATCTTGGAAGGGCAGAGAGGTTGCTTCCGATAGACCCTCGGCTGGCAAAAGAATGAAAAAAAAAATCATAGCAACAAGTAGGAACAACAACAAGATAAAAAACACTGAAACCAAAAAAACAGGTAAACTCTAGATAGTAATAGCAGTATATGAATATAAGAATATCACACTAACATTAATGCTTTACGACAAAGAGAACTCTCGACAGCCTACTAGCCTTCTACCCTAATCTTCGACCTCCACACCCTCATATCTAGGGTCATGTCCTTAGTCAGCTCCAATTGTGTCATATCCCGTCTAATCACCTCCCCCCAAGACTTCTTAGGCCTACTCATATCCCTCCTGATTCTTACCAAGGCTAATCTCTCACACCTTCTAGCTGGGGCTTCTACACTTCTCCTTTTAATATGCCTGAACCATCTTAACCTCGCATCCCGCATCGTATCCTCCACAGGGGACACTCCCACCTTATTTCGAATAATTTTGTTCATAATCTTAACTAACCTGGTAAATTGGTAGAAAAGATATAAAATTATATGTAAATCATCTCATATTTAGCTCTTGTTTTATGAATTTGGGATGTTAATTGCGTCGATTCATGTTAATGTAATGTGTTTTGATGTGTAGGAATGAGTCAGGAGCAATCGGGGACGAAAACGGGGAAGAAACGAGCCAACACGAGAAGAAACCGGACCAAGAGGGACTGGGCACCACAGGCAGCGCCTGGCGCCACCTGTGGCGCTGGAGGCAGTGAGGCTGGAAAAGCTACTGGACGCAGCGCCCTGGGGGGCGCCTGGCGCCAGCCAGGGCGCCGACTGCGGGAGGCTATCCTAATCCGTCTAGGAGACCCCTAATTCGACCCCAAACCTTCCCAACTCCTATATAAATACCATTAAACCCATATTGGAGGGGGAGAAGGTGATTTTGAAGGCTAAGAACGCTAAGGAACATCAACAACGCAATCAATCTTCAGTTCATCAATTCTGTCTAGTATTTCTATTAGTTTTTCAATACTTCGTCTTTTGATTTTGTTGAACATGAGTGGCTAATCACCCCTTGTTCTGGGGTTGTGATTAGCCATGAATATTGTGTTTCGAACTTGACGATTTTGTTTTAATAGTTCATGTTAATATGATTGTTTCTTCAATTCTATGCCTAATTGCTTAATTGTTTTGGCCATCAATTAAGTTCTATCAATTATCTATGCTGTGTTTGGAAAAACTATGTTTAGATTAGAATAAGAATTGAAGAAAGCATGTTCTTAACCTTTTTAAGGGGGCGGATTCGCGGTTAGGATAGGAATATACTTAATCACCATGTTTAATTGAACATCGCGTTTTTATTGCATTCTTGCTAGATTAATTCCATAGGAATATAGGTGTTAATCTTGTTAAGAATAGGCGAATAGTACTTCGGAAGAAGGCTATGAGTATATTTATCGATCAATTAGCAATCTTACATGAATTATATGAACGAGAAGTCAATTAGAACGCAATAGGATTGGAAACATAATCACAACCCTGGAATGTTTGTTTTATTTGATTACAAAATACGTACTTTGTTCTTTGCAATTCTTAGATCCAAATTAGAATTATAAGTAGAATAACCCAACGATTAAACTTGATTCTTGCTTGCTTAAATAACAGTATTAGTTCGTTAAAAAGTAGTAACTTTAAGTCCCTGTGGGTACGATAACCTGGACTCATAATCCCATATTACTTGTCGACCGCGTATACTTGCGTGTGCGTTAGGGAGCAACATATGCCCACACATCCACCTTAACATCCTTATCTCAGCTACTTTCATCTTCTGGACATGAGAGTTTTTGACATGCCAATACTCTGCTCCATACAACATAGTCTGTCTAACTACTACCTTGTAGAACTTACCTTTAAGTTTCAGCGGCACATTCTTATCACACAAGACACCGAAAGCGAGCCACCACTTCATCTAACCTACTCCGATACGATGCGTGGCATCCTCATCAATCTCTCGTTACCTTGTATTATATATACAAGGTACTTAAAATGTCTGACCTGTGAGTGACTTGTGTATTAAGCATCACACTTTATGTCTGCTTCCTGGGTAACATCGCTGAACTTGCACTCCAAATACTTCATCTTGTTCATGCTCAACTTGAAACCTTTAGACTCAACCTCCAGTATGTCGTCAACACCTCCTCGTGTCTCATCAATCAGAACTATATCATCTGCAAATAACTTACAAGCATCTCCCCTTGAATGTGTCGCGTCAATGCGTCCATCACTAAGGAAAACAAAAATGGGCTGAGGGCTGATCCTTGATGCAACCTCATCACAATCAGAAAGTTTTCTATGTCTCCTCACGTTGTCCTCACCCGCATCTTAGCTCCATCATACATGTCCTTAATCACTCCAATGTAGGCTACGTGCACACCTTTAGCCTATAAACACCTCCACTTTGTCGTATGCTTTCTCTAGGTCAAATAACAACATATGCAAGTCCTTCTTCATTGTCCTATACTGCTCTATCAATCTCCTCACCAGATGAATGGCTTCCGTAGTCGAATGACCCGACATGAAACTAAACTGGTTATCAAAAATAGACACACTCTTCACCCTTCCTTCCACCACCCTCTCCTAACTTTTCATCATATGATTTAGCAACTTCACACCCCTATAGTTATTGCAATTTTGGATATCATCCTTGTTCATGTACAACATAATCATCTTACTCTGCCTTCATTCTTCAGGCATCCTCTGCATCCTAAAAATGACGTTAAACAACCTAGAGAGCCATTCCAAGCTGCCTTAACCGTGCTCTTCCAGAATTCTACTAGGATCTCATCTGGCCCGGTCCCCTGCTCATCCTACGCATCGCCCCCGCGACCTCCTCCACACTTATGTGCCTGTAGTATCCAAAGTCCCGATGACTCCAGGAGTGCTTCAGATCACCCAGCACAATATCCATATCCCCTCCCCCCATCATTCAAGAGCTTATGGAAGTATGATTGCCACCTCCGCTTAATATGTGCCTCATCTATCAACACTCTATCCTCATCGTCTTTTATGTACTTCACTTGATCCAGACCACTGGCCTTCCTTTCTCTCACTTTGGCCAGCATGTACAGCTTCTTGTCCCTGCCTCTCCTCTTCATACAAATGTCCAAACGTCACAGTCTTAGCCGCAGTGACTACTAACTTTGCCTCTTTTTTAGCCTCTTATACCACTCCTTATTGGCCTTCTTCTCCACCTCGTATATGCTCTATACTAGCTTTAAATATGTCGTTTTCTTAGCTTCCACTTTATCTTGGACCTCTTTATTCCACCACCAGTCCTCTTTGCGGCCACCAGAGAAACCCTTCGAGACCCCTAACACCTCTCTCGTTGCTTCTCTAATACAGTTCGCTATCATAATCCACATACAAATCGAGTCTCCACTACTCCTCCAGGACCCCATAGCCATTAACTTCTTCTACAACACCTGAGCTTTGTCCTTAGTCTAGTCACCCACCTGATCCTAGGTGGACCAAACACAACTCTCTTTTTCCTTGTCCGCATGATCGCTAGGTCCATAACCAACAACCTATGTTGTGTCGTGAGATTCTCACTCGGGATGACCTTACATTTAGTGTATAAACCTCTATCATACCTCTTGAGAAGTAGATAACCACTTAAGGTCTTGGCCACTATGGTCTGGAAGGTGACCAAGTGCTCCTCTTTCTTCGAAAAACACGAGTTAACGACCACCAAATCAAAGGCTTTAGCACAATCCAGCAGCGAAGTCCCTCCTCCGTTCCTGTCTCCAAAATCGAAGCCATCATGTACATTGTTATAACCCCTCCGGCGACGCCCCAACGTGACCATTAAAATCTTCTCCTATACTAAGCTTCTCGGTGTGCGGAATTCCCCCCCACCAACCCATCTAAGTCCTCCCAAAAGCGCCTTTTGACCTCCTCGTCCAAACCCACTTGAGGCATGTAAGCACAAATTATATTCAAATTAAACTCTCCCATAACTATCTTAATAGTCATCAGCTTGTCATTCACCCTTCTAACCTTTACCACTAGCTCTCTAAGATCTCTATCAACTAAGATGCCTACCCCATTCTTCCCCCTCTCCACTCTCGAGTATTACAACTTATACCCGTTTGCCTCCCGAGCTTTAGTACCCACCCACCCAGTCTCTTGGACACATGCTATGTTGATCCTCCTCTTATGGAGAATCTTCACTAATCTAATACACTTCCCTGTTAATGTCCCTATGTTACAGGATCCAATTCTCAGCTTAGAGGTTCCCCCACCCTCCTTACTACCATTGCCCCCACCCTTTACTCCCCACCCCTCGCCCCACCTAAGGACATGACCTTACTCTATCATCACTTACCCCAGCCACTATGCTGCCACCAGACCAGCAAAGAACTACATTATGAAATACTACTACTCAGTCTCAAAAACAGATAAAAAATGTAAACTACTTAGCAAGAACACAACCAACATGAAGGCTTCCCAAAAATCAACAAGTAGTAGACGAATTAGAGCACCAAAATATAATAAATCAAGTCAGTGCAAATTAGTTCCAAAGATTAACAACAAACAACAATGCTATAGCAATAATTTAAAATATTTAGCAAAAATACACCAACAGGATGGCCTCCCAAAAATCGACAAATAGCATATGAATAAAAGCAACAAAGTATAGTAAATCAATAAATGAAGGAGCCTGGATTGTAGACGGGATGCCAAACTGAAAGTTGCCACTCTTTGGGAAGTGATATTGATGTAGAAGAACCTGGTTGGAGGGCGCCTGAAAACCACGGGGCTCGCCGGAAGACTGTCCAGATGGGCTGGACCTCATGGAACAAGCAAGAATCGTCCGAATTGCAGCGGCAACCACCAGGGTGGAAGAACTCACTAAAAAACTATCTGCGCGGATGTCCACTCACCGGTGCGTGGCTGATTCGCGTCGGAAAATCACTGCCGGACCTGTACACAAACAAAAACACACACACACCCCCATAAAAAGAGAGCGGGGGCGGGGGCGGGGAGAGAGGAATAGACCAAGAGGACTAGCGGCCATTATCTAGTCTTATCAAAATCAACATCTGTAGGAAACCTGTATTCATGAAAAGATGCAGCACCCTGTCAAAAGGGCCGTAGGTACATCATGAAGAGTCTCATACGTATCGCCAACTCACTCACATAATAACATGATAAAAACACAAACAAAATATGAGAGGTACTATGCAATTAAAATAATAATCAATTAATATGATATTTCATAAGATCCTTTTTGCGATTTAAATCATAACTATTTCATTTTGTAAACCATATAAAGAGCTTTAAATAAACTTATTATGTTTGGTGGGAGTTCATGGTGCTGACATAATATCTTTCGCCATGTGTGCTTTCATGGAAATGGTGCCCATCCTGCATCAACTAGGCATCTCCACCATAATTACATGTGATTTTGCCAACTTTGCTAGCAATCATAAATTCCAACCAAGGAAAGCTATCTAGTCGCCAAATCAATGATTACGACCATAGCTTTACACCGACATATCTAATTTTGGGTATTTGATTTAGTTATTAGTACCTTATCGACTCTCAAAAGATACTCCCAAAATATTTTATTTTTCATTTGACACCTTTGTCCCATAAATCATTGTCTTTAAAATTAGGCTCAATAGCCACCTGTTATGCTCTTTTCATGCCATATCATTTGCATTGTCATTCGAAAAGCGTAAAATCGTATTTATGTTCATGAAAAATAATAACATCATGCCCATTTTTATTTATACTTGAAACTTTCATATCATAGTTATTTTTATTTAAAAACCATATCATCATGTTAATTTAAAGTCTTGAAATACTTAAACAATCATTTGTAAAATCTAATATTTGAGTATTATTATTTCAAAACACATGGATATTATATGACTACTTGTCACACACAACCATACAATAAATTTTTTGTAGAACATTTATACATGTAGACATATTTAGAAGTCATAAAATTTTGAAAAAAATCATTTTAGGGAAGGGTTTAGCTTTATATACCTTGGATGTTCCTCTAGCTAATAATACTTCAGGTAATCCATATTACCCAACTAGAGTCAATCTACATAATAGAATTGACACGTGTAATCAATAACTTATTTGGTTCTCATCTCTCCGGCTCAAGCCATAAAAATACCGATTTTATCTTTTTAGCTCAAATTATTAAAATATTCAATCTCTTGTGTAGGATTCTACTCTTGTGCATCAGACCTAATCCCTCCATTTTAGGTGATACTAAATTCAATCCATTAATTAGAAGCATCAAATTTCAAATTTATCTTTACCCATCACGATTTACCTTTTCTTCAGTAGAACCCTAATTCATACATGTCCAATTCAAGAACCAGTATAATTTTCTACTAATATATTTCCTAAATAATTATCTCATACTTATATTTAAAGATGGGGGTAGAAAAATTAGCTTTTGAGTTCAAAATCCTAACTTTGAGTTTTTGTAGAGATTCTTGAAGTTTGTTCGATCACATGGAGAAATATCTCCTCCTTCTCTAGAAATCAATTCCAAATTCAAGAGTTGTTTCTCTCTCTAAACCCATGCCTCTGCCTCTTAAAAAATATTTAAAAGCTTGTGTAGCTTGTTGGTCCCCCGTGTATCCTTGGTGCATAGGCGCTGCCTCCCTTTCTCTTTCTTGGCAAATTTCTGGATGCCTACGGAAGACTGCATTGTATGATGCATAGGCTACGCATAACTCACGTAGCTGCTCTACTACTCTATCTCTTTTCTCTTTTTTTACTGTCGCCGGTGAAAATTCGCCTCCAGGGGAAGCACCACCGACTCACCACCTCTCCTCATTTTTTTTTTTTTTTTTGTTCGAACTCGAATAGAGGTCTCCAAATCTAAAAAAGATGGTTCAGCTAATTGATCTTTAGTTTTTTTTAGGAAATTCGGTTGATAAATCTCGCACTGGAGGATTCTATCTTCACAAGTGATTCGGAAATAGCTAAATGAAAATAAATGCTCCTCAAAAGTAAGCATATCCAAAGCATGTATCATAGTAGATTGATTTATTTACACATTAGTCTCTGTATGTGTGTGCCTTCCTTAACGTATGTAGTTTTGGAAGGGATTAGAGAATTTTGGTCTTCAAACGCTAAACTAGACCAAAATGACCAAGATTTCATCAATCATTTATTCGAACCACTGTAATTTTGCTTGATTCTCTCATACCCCCCCAAGAATAGTTTACTCTAATGACCAATAGTTTTGTTTTCTTCTCTAGACTCTTCTTTTCATTCTATTTTATTTGAATCTTGCTTCAATTACTCGGATTTGAAGTTAGGATTTGTTATTATTTTTCTTCTTAAGTCATGTTTGATTTTATTTTTGGCATTCGCAGATAAATTGATCTTTGGATTATTGATGTATTTGCTCTATATGATATGTGGCCTTGAGTATTGATACAATGATTTGAGCTTTTGCTCTCGATTGATTTTTTTTTTTTTTGTGTTTTTCTATTTTGATTTTGTTGAATATAGGAAGAAGAAGGGAAAGAAATAAAGAGTGGGCCCGATGTGTGGCGACTGCGAGGATGAAAATAAGATAAATGGGGTAGGTCAGAAAAATCACACGGCATTAATTCTATTAATAAAAATACCCAACATCTAACGAAAAAATCGATGGACCTTCAATTTAATGAGGTGGCATATATTCAAAGACACTATATATAATAATTCAAATTCTACGTACAAACGATCGATGTCACATTTTGAGTTCATCGATCCATTTAAATTTTATTTTAAAAGTTATCACTACTTTCCAAATGAAATTCAATATGACAGAAGTCTAATAGGATTTTTTTTGTATTACTTGTTTGTAATAAATGTGCTTACAATAATGTATGTCCTTAGTCATGGTTAATGTAATCAACATAATAGTCAAATTTGACAATTTTTTATTTTGGTTAATGTATATAAAAATATCTTAATTGTTGGATCAATATAAAAAAAATGCCCATGTATCTTTTCTCCTACTTAATTTTAATTTGTTAAAAGTTTCAAAATTATCATCAAGGAAACTTAGTCACCTGTCAATTTCCTGATTAATGGGACTATAGTTCCTACAAAATTAGTACTGTTGTACTCAACTTTCAAATAACATTTCTATTTGCCGCCCCTCAAAAAAAAAAAAAAAAAAAAAAAGAAGGGGAAAGGGAAAGAAAGAGGAAAGAAAAGAATATGAAAAAAAAGAGAGTCCCCGTGCCCTTGGAAAAACTGAGGATTTCGGGAATAGTTGATTTAGACCAATGTCTGTTTTAATTTGACTATATTTTGACTAAACACAAGTCAGTCTGAAAGCTCGCCCTTTTTCTCTGCTGCGAGCAGCTTGTTCCTCTCACATCGGGCTTCTCCGGCGAACTCCTCGCCGGTCTCTTTCTCCGGCTCCGGCGAAATTGATCTGTAAGTTTTTACATCTCTCTCTCTCTCTCTCCCTCTCTCTCTAAATTTGCTACTTTATGTCACTCACTCGACAAGAAAACCCTAATCCCCTCGCCAAGTGATTGTTAAAGGTACAATGCAAATGCAAGTGAGATTTTGTCTTTTTCCTCCCCTTTTCCGATGCATAAATATAGTTACAGTTCCGATTTGTAAATATTGCATTGTGCCCAAACTGATCTGCATTGTTAATTACTGTAATATTTCTCTCAAAAAGGGAAGACACTGGATTTTTTAAGGCTGTTGTCATTCTTAAGTGTTGAAGTTAGGTTTGAAGTTACATAAACGGACAGTGTAAAGATTTTTTACATTATAGTGAATTTTGACCTTTGATAGCAGGTTAATTACCATATTTATCAGATTATCAATTAATGCTTATCAAGAAGTTTACCTGTAATTACCTTATAAGTAACCTGATAGTGTAAAATACACGGACTGAATGAGCTTTCTTTTGTTCTGTTTGTATTTAAATTGTTTATTTTTATAGCAAGTATTTGATATGGAATTACTCTATATCGTATAGAATGCAAGATTAGTTTATTTATTGAAAAAAAAATACCAAGACCTAGACTGAATTACTCTGTTTAATATTTGCCATTATGCTTTTTCTTTTTGCAGGTAATGGAAACTTCATCTAGTGGATATCGGTTTCGGAGAATACCACGCCACTCCTTTGCTGGTTCTGTGAATTTAGATCCCCTGGTGAGTTTGGTATTCAAGTATTTGGACTTACTAATCCTTAACAGAAACTGATTGAGAGTGGGAGGAAATGATTCTTTATTAGTCTCATTCTGTTATCTTTCTTTTAATTATAGTTCTTTTTGAATTGTTAATAAAGGATTACAAAGATGAGAAATTTAAGCTTAATATTGTTAAAAACAAAGCCGACAGCGCTTCAGTTTGTGCTGCAAATCAGTTATAGGCAACTTACTAACAAAGCCATACTGTTTGGTCCATAAAGATGCTAAGAAGACCACCTCTCGCCTAACCGAATTTTTCATGTATTTATCTTCGGAGTCCCTATGTTGCTTTCAGACTAGATTCACCATGTAATTGTCATCGACTGCAGCCCTATAAATCTTGGCCTATTTCCTCCTGCACGATGTGTGCATTGATTTAGAGTTCTTTTGCTCTTTGTATTGTCACCACTCACCACCCTTGCAGACCAAATTGCCTCACTTGGGCCTTGTAGCCCAACTTATTTCCTGTTCTGTCCAGAAAGTTTAACAATTATGGGAGGGTACTTTGGTCAACTGTGGCAGTCTCTGGTTTGGGTATTTGGCTTTCTGTTCATTACTTGTGTCTCTTTTACACTAGGCCCGCTTATTTTCTGCCCAATTGTTATCATTTGATATTCAAAACTTTTGCGCCTACCAATTTTGCCGCGTATTACATTTTCTTTCTAACACTGTTACACCTGTTATAGCAATCATTTTTGCTCTAATCTGTATCATCTTCAACATGAGAGTATTTTGATACCTTCCCCTTATCCTCTACAACCAGCTTAACAATTTGTGTTTATTTTTGCTGAAATCCAAATTGAGAAGCCACTACATAGATTGTCTACTTGCCAGAGTAGAGCCATGCACTACAAATGAATGAGGAGAGGAATAATCTTTCTAAATCTAGTGGGTCACGATGGGGAAGACTGCTATCTAGCATAAAAAAGCATTATCCTTACTTTTTTTTAGGACTCGTTTGACCTCAATTCTAATTGGAAATTGAAAAAAGGTAGAAATAGGTTCCTAGTTTTGAGACCTTCACAACGGTAGTCACTTTTCGGCAGGACCGACCTAGTGGTCAAATCTTCCCACAAGACATGGGTTCAGAAAGTTTCTTCGCCTCTCAATTTGACTATTGATCATAGAAAGCGTAAGTTAAGTAGTCTTTTGCAGTGTTTCCTTGTAAGATGACGATCAATGTATTATTTTTGTCAAAAAATAAGTTGAATCTTGAGAAGGCCTATGACTATGGGAATTGAGAGTTTGTGGAGTTTTATATGATAGAGATTTGGAGAAGTTGGATCATGTTTTCCATCTCAACAACCCGGTGAGTAGGAGTTGCATGTGGTTACTTGAGCATCCATAAGAAGTTGAGAATAGGGGACCCGTTATCTTCTATGCTATTTATCTTAGTGGTAAAAGCGTTGAGTAAGATGATAGATAGAGCCGTTGCAAGAGATTCTTGAGACTTGTTGCTTCAAAGCCTCAATTCCACAACAAACACGTGTTATTCACAGTTATTGTTCGCAGGACGCACTTGTATTCTCTAATAAAATATCTCCCCATTGGCATTATTAAAATGCATCATTGAGATAGATTCTCAGGTGATCCAAGTGGTGTTAGGATTAAGATCAACCTCAAAAAGCGTAAGATCATTCTAGGGTTGGTGAATCATCTAGTACAAGTGCTTAATTATAGGTTTGGAGATTTCTCTACCATCTACTTGTGACTGCCCTGGGGGTGTTTTGAACAAGGACCAAGTTGGGTGTAACCCTGTTGTTGTAAGAGTTGACAAGAGGTACTCATAAGAAAAGGGAAGAAAAATACTAATTAGTAGCACGCTATATAGCTTACACAGATATTACATGTCTCTCTTCCAGTATCCGAGTAAAGTGATTGAGAAATTGGAAAGACTCCAAAGGAATCTTGTTGGACTCAGCAGACGGAACACAAAAGTTTCGCCTAGCTAATGAGGAGGTTGTCACCTCCTTGGGCTTAGGGTGAGGGACCTTAAGAGTTTTCAACTAGGTACTTCTTGGGAAGTGACTGTGGAGATTCGAGATTGAGGAATAGGCATTATGAAGGGAGGTAAAAAGGGCAGCCTGATGCACTAAGCTCCTGCTATGCGCAGGGTCTGGGGAAGGGCCGGACCACAAGGGTTTATTTTACACAGTCTTACCCTGCATTTCTGTAAGAGGTTGTTTCCGCGGGTCGAACCATGACCTCCTGGTCACACGACAACAACTTTACCAGTTACTCCAAGGCTCCGATGTGAAGGGAGGTAATAGCAGAAAAATTTGAAGTTGTGGAAGGGGGATGCAGATCTTATATGACCTTATGGATGCAACATTTTGGAGGAATATCATGAAGGGTTGGGATAATTCCAACAAGTTAGTTACTTATAGGGTAGGGAATGTAAATAGCATCAGATTTTGGGATCAATAGTGGTGTGGCTTATTCAACGTCTACACGTTTGAGGGAGGTTGAGTACTAGTGAAAGCTAATATGCAAACGTTGAATATATGGGTGAAATATTGGCTAGGACTCAAATTTAAACATAAGATTTTCGTGTTGGATATTTCGAGAGAAGGAAAGTAACAAAGCATTTGCATCTCGTAGAATGGTTGTGAAGGGGGATAGAAGTGTATGATTACAACATCGAAGAATTTTTTAGCAAGGTTTAGTTTCGTAGGGGTTCACTATTGAAAATAAAGGATCAAACAAGCAAGGTGGACGAAGAAAATTACATATTGAAAGGTTTCTTTTTTCACTTGGCTAGTAGAGAGAGGAATGATCTTGAAAGCTGAAAACTTAAGAGGATAATAACATATATTAGTGGGTACCTCATGTGTAAGACTAGCGACGTGGATCATCTTTTCATACATTGTCAGGCATTTACTCGCTTATGGTAGGAAAATTTGAGATGGTTCGAACTATATTAGTGATTCCAGCGACGTTGAATGAGACACTATTCAGCTGGGCCTTTATAAGATGATAAAGAAGAATGGAGGATGTTGATTTATTAGCACTAATGTGGATAGTTTGGAAGTGATAAGAGAGCTTTTGAAAGATTGATAAAGATTTTGTAATGTTGCCTAGTCGCCTCTTACTCCACTTTTTTGGGTGCAACCATGAAGTTCCAATTTGTATATAAGATTAGGTGTCTTTCATAGAGAATCCCATATTTTTGTAGATTCTTAACTTTTTGGTATACCACATGTATACATGAGTTATCTCCTTACCCTTAATAAAATTTGTATCTTATAAAACAAGAAGTTTTAGAATGCCCAACAATGTTAGCATTTGTTTACTCGAATGGTAACAAGAACATTCTAATCCAAAATCTTCCTTCTTGGAAAAATAAAAACCTATGCATGACCCAAGTGATAATGAGATTGGTGGGTAAGTAGGAACTAGAGTACACTTGAGTTTAGTGCAATAAGTGAAGAGAGGAGAACAATGCGATATGTGCAATGACATTTTATAACATGTTGCCATTGAAGCCTTATCATCCTTTTATGATATTCTTCAGATTCTTCATGCACCTAAATGGAAGCGTGCTATATTCAGTCATCCTACCCCTTCCATAACTCCATACTTTTTCAAAAGCACCTTCCTTTATAAAGCGTGCTTCTCGATCTTGAATCTCCATAACCATTTCCTAGGGCCTTGTTGAAAATCAGAGTTCTTTCATCGCAAGACGCCACAATCCTTTGGAGATGTAACATGCTCCCACCTGACTAATTGGAACTCCCTAGTCCAATTTGTTTAATCCCATGGACAATTCCTTTAAAGCTTTCAATTTTCCTGGTGATATGTATTAACTCTGTTTTGGATGCTTTTTCAACCTATATGATGTCTTTATTTCCCTTATCAGCAAGTGTAGAAAAGAGGTTAGAAGTTTTGAGAAAAAACTTACTCTGTCATGGAAACAAAGAAAAAATAAGGATCCATTTAGTTAAATGGAAGACCCTGGCTATCCGCAAACAAAAAGGAGGATTGAGTGTTAGAAGTCTAAGAAAGCATAAGAAATGCCTCTTGATGTAGTGGAATTTACTCAGTCAACTAAGCATAGAAAGATTTGAACTAGGTGGGCTCTCAGTTTATGGCCTCGGAACAACATATGGAAAGTAAATGTGCCTTATAAAGTGGCATGTTTTTCTTGGTTGGTGGTTAAGGAAGCTGGCCTTTCTCAGGAGAACCTAAGATAGAGGGGTATACCAATTGTATCTAGGTGTTATGTGTGTGGACATGATGCCGAGACAATTAATCATTTGTTTCTATATTCTAAGGTGACCAACCAGCTATGGCATTTGTTTATCAACCTCAGAGATACTAGATGGATAATGCCGGGAGAACCACAGATAAAGACAGATGGAAAATTCTCCCAACAACTATTTGGTGGACAGTTTAGAAGGAAAGGAACTCGAAATGTTTTAAAGATATAAGCAACCCTCTGCAGAAATTAAGATAAAGTGCATTCTGCTTTTTGTTCTTGGTGTAAATCATGATCCTGTTTCAATTCTAGCACGTTTTAAGCTCCTTGTAAGAAGAACATGGATTGTATTTTTTTTTCTTTTGAGTTTTGATGTAACACTCATATTATGGTTTCCAGCATACATGCTGATGATTTTATGAATATATTGGATACATTACCTTCTCAAGACAACAACAACAAAAACAACATATTCAGTATTATCCCAGACCGTGGGTTTTGGGGAAGGTAGTGTATACGCAGACCTTACCCCTACCTTGTGAGGTTAGAGAGGCTGTTTCCAATAGACCCTCAGCTTAGGAAAGCATAAGCACTACATTAATGAAAATATAGACAAGAAAGGGACAATACCAAAAAGCCATATAAAAGCAGAATAAAAACAACTAAATAGTAAGGTGAAACGGTTGGTCATAAAAACCTACTATCAATAGAAAGCAAGACTACGTGTCAATCCTACTGTTATGAACACTCTAGACTACATTACCTTATCAAAAAAAAAAAAAAAGGAAAAACTTTTGGTGGTGATATTGACAAATGCGTGAAGCAATGACTGGAGTACGTGAGAATGTCCGACTCTGTATTCTTAATTTTACTTTTTTCCTTCTTTTGCTAGGTACCTCTTATGTCATCCTGCTACCCTCTTCCCAGCTCTTTCAACCAGCAAAAAACAAAGCTAGTTGCAGAGATGCAAGAACTTTAATTTTAAATAACTCATTTTCCTCTTTACAAAATGGTTTCCTTTCTTCCAAAACTTGACTCCAATTTTTTGCACGGTCTCATACCGTTTGATCCTTATTGGAAGCGCCAAATGATAAACCGAGATAGGGCGAGCTCCAAACCTGCTAATGAGCACCAGCTAAATTCTCAATTGTTCACTTCATTCAATGGAATGATCTGACACTTCTTGTGGTTGATCGTGGCACTTCCTGGAGCCATATAAGAACCTATGTCAAGTAATGCAGTTTATTAATGTTAGTGTCATAGAAAACTGAAGTATTGTCGGCAAACAAGAGGTGTGAAATCCTCATTGTACATTGCACTCCGAGCTACAATGTTTACGGGGATAGAGATACATTTTTGGGGACTTCATGGGTGTATGGTTCAATTAGAAAGGGGCCAAGTTTTTAGTACATTTTATTGGATGATCTCTAACAGATGTTTTGTGTGTCTTAGTTGAAAGTATGTTTTGTATGAAACTTTTTTTTATGCATCTTATAGCCGGATTTCCCCTTTCAATCTCCCAAAGACAAAAAGTTACCTTCACTGTATTCGCCAGATTCTCTGTTTAACTTGGGTAGCACATATTTAAGCAGCTTGAAAGCCATCCTTCATAAACCCTGTACAGAATTTACAATCTACAGCTACTAACTTGATCAAGTATTCTCTCTTATTTATAGCTGGGTTGTGTAATTCGTGTATGGAGTGTGGAGGTAGATAATGTCTGTATCCACTATGATAATTTATATTATACTGACCATTAATTCAAAAATCTATACAATAAACCAATTCATTCTTAATCACCTTTTTTAAAATTTTTTAAAATCACCACTAGATAAATTCCTGGCTTATTATCATGCTCTCATTTATTCTTTCTTTTTTCATTGCAGCTTGATGAAAATTTGGAACAGTGGCCACATTTAAACGAACTTGTGCAATGCTATAGAACCGACTGGGTAAAAGATGAGAACAAGTATGGTCACTATGAAAGCGTCAGCCCAGCTTCATTTCAGAATCAGATATATGAGGGTCCTGATACTGATATTGAAACAGGTAAGTTACTACTGGGATAGCTCTTTTCTGAGTATGTCAAGATTAAGGGCATTCACATTCTGATGTATCTGTGTATGTTCACAAGTAGATTTGTCATCTGGTGAAGGGGTGCCGACTTGAACAGAGAAGTCATATCACATTTCATGTGCATCTATCTGTGTGTATTCACAAGTAGATTTGTTCAACTATCTGGTGAAGGGGTGCTGACTTGAACAGAGAAGTCATGTCACATTTCGTGGGCGTTTGGACATAAGAATTGTAAAATTCCAAAAAAAAGTGAAAAAAAGTTTCAAGTGAAAATGGTATTTGAAAATTAGAGTTGTGTTTGGACATGAATATTATTTTGGGTTGTTTTTTAAGTTTTGTGAGTGATTTGAGTGAAAATTTTGAAAAATAACTTTTTGGAGTTTTTCAAATTTTCGGAAAATTCCAAAATTCATCTTCAAGTGAAAATTGGAAATTTTATGGCCAAATACCGATTTCGAAAAAAAGTGAAAATTTTTCGGAAAAAAGTGAATTTTTTTTTATGTCCAAACGGGCTCTTCATGTGCATCTATCAACTGTTTTTTCAACCAGGACTTCTTCATGCTCCTCATTCATCATTCCTAAAGGACCTTCTGATTCCATGCATTCCAAAGCTCTTAGTTCATCTCTTTCAAAATAAACATCTTAGTGGTGCAAATGGTGTAAAATTGTCCACTGGTCCTTTTGTGTCATCTTATCTTAAAAAGCATACTCCCTTTCTGTTGTCCTATCCAGAATATAAGTAAACACCTAAAAAGTATTTTGATTCCTTCCCACCTTGCAACCTAATGAGAATTGTTTCTCATACAACTGGTCTAGCAAACAGGAGATAAACAGCTTTCCCATGGGTTTGGTCTTTAAAGTTCCTTTCTCACATTTTTGCTTTTACTTAGAGAATTGTTGTCATGCCTCTTCTTAAATTCGGCATGGTAGGATCTACTAGAGATTATACTTACTGTTGGGTTGTGCTTTGAGCTATTAACATCCTTCTGATTAGCTGAAAGTAAAACATCTGAAATTGTAGTTACAGCCCAACAGTGTGCATTCTGCAATTTTATCACCTTTCTTTTTACTAATGCTTATACGGTTAATTGTCTTCAGAGATGCATCTTGCAAATGCTAGGCGACCTAAGATTGAGGATTCAATTGATGATGAAATCCCCAGCACTTCTGGGACACAACTCTCTGAAGCTAATTTCTCTGACCTCTCTATTGCCAAAGTCTCTAAGGTTGTTTCCTGTTACGCAAATGCAGGCCTTTATAAAGATAGCCTTTCCTTTAGAAGTGACTCAAATCATTAATTTGCAGCATTTTGGTGAATCCCCCCTACCGACTTATGAACCAGTTTTTGACTGGGAAAATGAAAGGTCACTAATATTTGGACAAAGGATTCCAGAAGCTCATATGTCCCAGTATACAAGGTTTTAATTCATTTAACATTCGTTTGGTCCTCCCGCTCCCTGAAATCTTTCTTATCAATTTTATGGCTGTGGTTATAGTGGTCTGAAGATTGCCGTGAAAGTCCTATCATTGTCATTTCAAGCTGGACTTGTTGGTGAGCTTATATTGTTGAATACTGGTCTTGATTATTAAAACGATGTTTCTGCTTAAGATTTCTCAATTTATTTGAGCCTTTGAGATGCCAGCACTCCGTATCTGAGTTTCAGAAGTTTTTTTTGTAGAACCGTTTTATGGCACAATTTGTTTATATAATAGGGAGCGAAGAGAAAAACTTTCAGAGGATTTTACTTTCCATATATTGCCTACTGAAATGCAAGAAGTAAGCTGCTTCTGTTTTGCTTTTCTTTTTCTTGGTTTTCATTTTTTCGTTCCATTAGTTTCTTTTGATGCTAGCGTGTTGTAATATCTGCTTATTGTGATGCCGTCCCCAGGCAAGCAGTTCCAGTGAACGGCGTTGTATTTTTCATCTTGATGCTCCATCAGCGTCTATTTGTCTGCTAATCCAACTAGAAAAGCCTGCAACTGAAGAAGGTGGAGTGTCTCCTTCTGTTTATTCACGAAAGGAACCAGTAAGCTTGAGCTCTTCTTGCAACACCTAAGCTAATGATTGCTTCATTTCAATACATTATTCGGTTTAAATGATCTGGGGACACAGACACGAAAGCTTTAATTTGACGATCTTAAGAATTTATCTTTATCTTTTTTGCGGTTACACTTATTTAGCATTTCATACATGGTTGATGAACATTTAGGAGTTAGAGTTTGGGGGGAATCCTATACAGATCTCCCATTAGCCTGAAAAAGTGAAGATCTTCTGTCTACGTCCTGCCATTTTGGTCTTCTTTTTTTCCCTTACAGTCTGAAAGAGAATAACTGTACTAGACTTGAGGTATATGGTATTAGATATGAACTAACTGCAGCCAACTAGATAACTTTTATGCCAAAATCTTCTAAAACAGAAGTTTTAGGTGAGTTTGACAAGAGTCAAGAAATTAAACTGGTTTTTTAAATTAGTATAGGTTATCTTTTACGAGGTCTCTTTGCAATTAACAGGTTTGCTTATCATCTCTATTTACACCTTTTCCATCTTCGTGGTACCAAACAGAAGGCTTTCTTCTATTTTTAGTTTAGTTACAGAGAACAACTCTGCCTTAGTTTGCAACAAGTTGGGTCGGCTATATGAATTCTCGTTATCCATGATTCTCCATTTAAGTTCATCTCAGGCTGGCATTTATGCAGAATTAAATTCGTTTAGTTACAGAATGTCCCTCAAATTTGATTTATCCTTTCTGTTTTTAGTTTAATTACAGAATGTGCCTCAAGTTTGATGTTATCCGTTTTATAACTACCCTATAAGCCGCATGTGGGTTTTCACTTTAAAAATGTTGAATTGTCAGTCTAGCAACTTTAATAGTACTTCTAGTCTGCCTGTAGTTTCTCCTAGGAGAGGAATGGAGGTTCTTGATACATCTGAGTCATATAGGAATTGCTGGCATCCCTTTTATCTTCTGCGAGAAGTAAATCTTTACCGACTTTCTTGCATTTGTTTTATGGTGACTGGTAAATTTGTTTTTTGCCAGCTTTTTTACCAAGTACAGCTTAAGATATGCTTTTCCTGAGCTTTACCTATGCTAGTTTCTTTTCCACCCCGAAGAGTGTATCTTTACTGTCTTGTTGCAAATGTTGTTTTGCATACACCGATGTCCTCCAGCTTGTTTGTGAGTTGATACATTTCGCCTATATGTACTCATCTTGCATGTAATAAGATGGATATTTTCTCTTTTCATTGAATATTTCTACCTTTAAATAGGTTCATCTGACAGAGAGAGAGAAACAGAAGCTACAAGTGTGGTCGCGGATCATGCCTTATAAGGAGTCCTTTGCCTGGGCCATCATTCCACTCTTTGATAGTAACATTACTTCTGTTGCTGGCTCTGCTTCTCCCAGCAGTCCTCTTGCTCCAAGCGTTTCAGCTTCAAGTTCTCAAGAGGGTATCACTGACCCAGTTTCAAAAGTTACAGCTGATGGAAAGCTTGGTTATTCAAATGGGAACTCTATTGTGGTTGAAGTGTCTAACTTAAATAAAGTCAAAGAAGGATACACCGAGGAATCACTCCAGGTTAATTTCATTCTTCATTTGTTATCTTTTTGATTCCTATTCACTTATTTGCTCAAAGAATAAAATAGTGGTTTCTGATTCTATCTGACTTCAATTTTACCATTAATTTAGTCTTCTTTAGTATGTACAGTATGTTGATCCTTCTCCTTTTAATTACATGTTGTAGTGACATAAATCTTGTTTTTTTTGGAACAAGATAACTTGTATATTATTAACAATGAAAGCAGTCCTTAGCACAAAGACTGTGCTAAGAGGAACCCGAGTTACAGGACCCCAAAAAAGAACAAAAACTTAGTCCTGGCCTAGTTACAAAGACCCCAAGATGTCAACCACTGAATCTACATCTTCTACTAGTGCTTCTTTGCACCAAAAATGAAACAAAAATATACAATTCATAATGATCTTCTGTTCAGAGTTGACTATCCCTTCAACGCATCTTAAGTTCCTCTAGTTCCAAATTATCCACCAAATACATGTAGGGATCATGTTCCCCCAAGTCTTGTTCCTCGGTAAGTTGGCTGGATCTTTCCAACATGCTAGCGTATCTGCAGTTGTCCTGGGCATTGCCCAGTGACATAAATCTTGTTCTCACTAATGTCCTTGTGTGTTGAAAATTTGTAATTGATGAATTCAGTCTTTCGGCGTATTTGCATGAATACTACTTACCAAAAATTATTTGTGCATGAACAGTGCAATGATTATCTTGTTTCAGTTGGTAGAGTTTCAATATTTGTGCGAATAAGTTTGCTCAATCTAAATACCTTTCTATTTTCTCCTTTGTTTCGTACTTCCCCATATTGTCTCATGAATTGGGACACATTTGATTCCTGCTTATGTAGATGTGTAATTCTTTCTTTTGAAAAGTCATGTTGTGTAAGCATTTCCGCCAATGTGGTTATTCTATCATTAGTAAAATACTTCTTTGTCGAAGAAAAAAGGATGTTTTGAAAGGAATTCTGAAATGTATTTTGTACAAGGTCAAGAGGCTGAAGTTAAGGCACATCCCTCTCCCTGTGTTGTTCATACTTGCCACGAAAGCACTCAGTTTGATGATGGATAAAGCTGTTAGGGGATGCTACGCCACGGGTTACACAGCAGGGAATACTAATTGCTCCTAAGTTCGTTTTCCTACCCTGCCGAGGGGTGTGAAATATTGTTATCAACTTTGCTTATTCCCTATCTGTGCATGGTCTGGCTGTAATTGATAAAATGCTATAATTTGTTAAAGAGGGAAATATACTTAAAGTTCACCACAACTGAGCCTTTTGAGGAATTTAATTTTACACTCATCCCTGCGCATGAGGTTGTTCTCCTGTTACTCAATTGATGTCAAAAGCTAATTTAAACGTATCTATTCAGGATCCCTTGTGTCAATTGATATCTGATTTGCTTAAATTTCAGGATCCAAAGCGAAAGGTTCACAAACCAGTAAAAGGTGTCTTGAAATTGGAAATCGAAAAGCTGCCAGCGACATCTGCTGAAGTTGAAAATATTTTGGAGAGTGGGAGTCTGACTTATGACTCTTTTGATCATGGAGAGCATTTGTCTGATTCGGCTTCTATGAAATGCCCTACTAATGGTTCCTTTTCTAAGTCTAAATCCTTTGAGATGAAAGAGCTTGTTCGGAATGGTTCAATTGCTCACGAAAATGTGGAAAATACTGCTGCTGATGTAAGTATCATCTCTCAAATCAATGTTTTCTCTGTCTTTTTTCAACTTTTGTATTGTATGGAATGTTTAACTGGCATGTTTCAGTGGTAGGTTGTTTCAGATTCATATGTTTTTTCTGTTCAGGGCTTCTATGATCTAAACTGTTATATAGAAGCCTCGGCCTTCTGCCCGATGACCGGGTACATCTTTATATGAAGATGATACTATGATTATCTAAGATTGGACACAAAAGTAAATCTTCTGCTCCAATAATGTGCCCAAAACAGCGTTCAGTTTATTGCAAGGGCTAAACTGCTGAGCAAGATGATTTTTACAAATCCTGCGATATAGTTTACTTTGCTTGGTGGTTCTTGCCTTTATCTGCTAGTTCAATGAGATTTGATTCATTTCCCTTCACTGATTCAGAATAATTATGTTCAGAATGTACAGTTTGAAGCTTTTGACTTCCGCACGACGACAAGAAATGAACCTTTCTTGCAGCTCTTTCACTGCTTATATGCCTACCCCTTGACTGTTAGTATGAGTCGGAAAAGAAACATGTTTATACGTGTTGAACTGAGAAAGGATGATACAGACATTCGGAAACCACCTCTAGAGGTATGTATTTGTGTTTTCAGAGCAGTTTATCTTGTAAATTCCATGTGGTTGGATACCTATCTAATTGTATATCATTAGGCTATGCATCCAAGGGAACCAGGTGTACCACTTCAGAAATGGTCACACACACAAGTTGCTGTTGGGGCAAGGGTTGCCAGCTACCATGACGAGATCAAAATTTCTTTGCCTGCTATTTGGACACCATTGCATCACCTTTTGTTTACTTTCTATCATGTTGATCTTCAAACAAAACTTGAAGCCCCAAAGCCGGTAAGTTTAATGTTTATTGGCTTTTGAGGGACGCACCATCTTGGTTTGTATCCCCTGTTGTTCTTGTGACAATTAAACTGACAGTTTTAGTCGTCTTCTTCTCACGAGGCGTGTGTTGGTGTGTGCGTGTCCACCTATTAGAATTGGTGCACAGCTTCATGGCAGACTCCTAAGTTGCTCTTTTCTTTGTTTAATTCTGCCAGGTGGTAATTGGATACGCTTCACTTCCATTGTCCACACATGCGCAGTATGTTTTTCTATTCTTTGAAATCAGTTTACTTATAGTTGGAGAGAGCTGCAAAGTCATTTTCTCTTCATCAATTTTGGGTGATATATAGTTGGCAAATTATGGAAACAGTACGGTTATGTATGATCAAAATCTAACGGGCAATAAGAGGACATACATTCCCTCACTTCTTTAATTTCTTATAGCAGGATTTAGCAAAAGGAAGATTAAGTAAAATTGAGGTAATGTGAAAGCAGATAGGATGGATTACAATTGATGTGGTTTATTGGGCATTAGAATCTCAACTCATTTTTCACTTGGTAAACATTCAACATTTTTAGAGCCCCTTTGATTTAGGTAAATGAAAGTAGCTTTCAAGTACTAAGTGCTGAAATACACATTTCAAGTGTTGGTGCTTACGAATAAGTAGTTACATTTTTGGATAAGATTGCTAAAAGCAAAATAATCAGTTGATGTGTTTAGAAATAATTTTTTGATCAATTAATAAATTTTATTAACAATGGGCAAGTAAATACCTGAATAGTTTCCTTTTCAATCTTCTCTTACTTTGTCGGATAGTGTTTCGCCCGTGGTGGGATAGTGTTTCGCCGGTGGTGGGAAATTCTGAGATGTTTTGGAGTTGAGTAGGTGATGCCGGGCACGGTGAAAGAAGCAATGTTTAGCTGAGAAGAGATGAAGCAAGGCTTGGGATGTTGCTTCTCTAGCACTTCTGCGGACCATATGGAGAGAGAGAAAGCTTTTGATGGAGTAGATAAGGATTTTGTCCACTTGAGGAATAGCCTCCTCTCGGTTATTACTTTTTGGAGCACCCATGAGATTTCTATATGTATAGAAGATTGAGTGCCTTTTGTAGAAACTCATTTCTTTTTCTGAGGTTTTCTACTTTTTTGGTATATTTCTTGTATACAGGCTTGTTTGCCCTTGTTTAATATAATTCTAATTACTTGACAGAAAAAAAATACCCGTATACAAGAAGTATTCCAAAAAGTAGAGAACCTTACAAACCTTCCTATCTTACCCTTAATAAAATGGTTTATAGCCATACAAATGTCTATTACTTTTTTTAGACCACAAGTTTTAGAAGCTTTTCTTTCTTAAATTCGTACCCAGTCAAACTCTGCCACATAAAATGGATGGAGGGAGTATGATGTTTTGCTTGCATACATTAGTCAAATTATTACTCTCTCCGTTCCAATTTGTGCGGTATACTTTTCTTTTCAGTCTGTCCCATAATGAATGTCATACTTCCTTATTTAGAAACGATTTAAATTAACCTTGCCATTTTACCGTTATCGTGGTGATTTAGCTTATTTTAGACCACAAGTTTCAATAGCTTTTCTTTCTTAAACCCGTGTCCTAGTAAAACACCACTACATAAATTGAGATGAGGGATTAATATGTTATTTGAATAAATAATTTATAAAATAAGCTGGTCTAATAATTTTGGAACTTAAAGAAATTGAGACAAATTTACTTATATTTGAATCAATTAAAAATCTTTCAACAATTTGCTCATTTTTATTATTAACAATTTTAAAGGCATTTTAGTCGTTTTAACCCACATCAACTTGCTCATTATCAGTTTTGGCACTTCTATACAAACATAGCCTTCTTTGTAAAATCAACGCTAACACTTAAAAAAGTGTTTTTAAAGACTTGGTGTCTAAAAGCTACTTTCATTTTGCTAAGCTAAACCAGTTCTTATTGCTTTTGGCCAATCCAAAGGAAGTCTTTCTCCTAAAGACTTACTCAATCTAATAAGGGCATTCAAGAAGGACCTACGGGAAAATGGACATGCATATTTGGTCTTGAGGAGCTGGCATTGCAGAGGAGAGTATTCAAGACAAGTATGGAGCGCTTGATGGAGCATGGAGGACTGCGGGAATTAGCTTGCTATATGGAGGGGGAGGTATAGGATAAATTATATAAAAACATTAACCTAAAGGCAGGGAATGGTGCCCTGATCGACTTCCAGAATCATGTGTGGCCCAATTCTGAAACTCCCCGACAATCTTTAGCATCTCCTCACAGCAAATATCAAGGGTCATAAAGATGATGAAACGGGAGTGAGCAGGACTTAAATTTAGTAGAAATTTATAAGATTGAGAAACTGAAGAATTCAGAATCTTCCTTATCAAAAGAATTTCAAGGTGTTCTTCAACTACTGCACAAAAAGAGATTTCCAGCTGCGATGATGATACCTGGAAATGGGAAGGACAAATGGTGGTTTATTGTAAAGTCATTCCATCACATACTTCGTGAAGAGAGATAACATAGATTCCCCACCCCGGAACAATATTAATTCCAATAGCACCCAGGAAAACCTTTTTTTTTTCTTTTGTTTTTTGTGGTCCTGTTGGCAGCATAAGTAAAAGGAGGTGGTTGCTCAAAAGAGGAACTTTCATCCAAAAACTTTCACTAGTTGGTGTGCTTATTGTTGTTGTTTGTAAAGCTTTGGGGAGGGAAATTAAGTCTCTATCTTTCCTTGCCAATGTATATTCTCTTGAGAAGTATGCAATTTTTAACGTGCTGGGGTTTAATACAGGTTCAGATCTGAGATTTCCATGCCAATCATGAAAGAATTAGTTCCTCATTATCTTCAAGATAGTGCCAAGGTTTGTTTCAAATCATGTTTGCCATTGTTAACCTTCCATCCCTACCCTTCATTTTTTAGTTTTGCTTGACGTATGAACTGATTTGTTTATCTTTGAGTTGGGAGCATATTTCATTGTTCAACTTTTGATATCATTTTTTTTCTGGGAGTTCAATTTCGTTTGTCCTTCATCACTGGTAGTTTGTAACTGCACTAAAGGGCTAGGGCAACTCTTCACTGTTCAAGATTGACATCTTCTGTTTACCTATCAAAAAAGAAAAAAAAGATTGACATCTTCTCTAGTTGAATGTACCCAGTTGTTACTTTTACGTGAAAAAGTTCCTTATAGCTTTTTCACGAAAATTAGTTTTTTCTGGTATGCTGAGGAAAGCCCTGCATTTAAGGTGTATACAAAAATTAAAGAGCCCTACAAAACATGATACTTTACATAGAGCATCCAATGATCGAACAATATAATGCTTATCACAAAGCTCAACAGCCTTCGACAATGAGCTCTTTCCAATTCCAAGCCTTTATCTTTCGATAATCTGCTGTCGTTGTGACAGTGAGTAAGACCTAGCCTTGGTATTCCCTTAGTTTTCTTTCTTAATTTTTCAAGTAAATGCCATATCCTGAATTATTGCTTTTTTCAGCAAAGATGATATCAGAACTGCTAGGCTTTTTCTGCTGCCAGCCGTAGATAATTGTTTTGTCCTAAGGCAGCTTCTATCCATTGATTAGTTTCATGCTACCTTGGCCATTTGTCCAAGTCCCATTGGATTTCACACTTTTGGTTTGTTATTTGTTTTTGTTAATTGTTTGTTTTTGACAGGTAATAGATATGATTGTTCTGATGATATCATAATTTCTTTATGTTTTCTTTCTTGCAGGAGAGGCTGGATTACTTGGAAGATGGCAAGAATATATTCAAGCTTCGTTTACGACTATGTTCATCATTGTACCCAGTTAGTGAACGCATTAGGGATTTTTTCCTTGAGTATGATAGGCACACTCTTCGGACAAGCCCCCCTTGGGGATCTGAGCTTCTTGAGGTAACTAAACTAATGATGTCATTGACCATTCTATGTTTTTACCTGAGGTAGTTATCCCATTCTTAAGGTACTGTGCAAATATTTGCACGTTGTTTTCCTTCTTTTTTGTTGTTAATTTGTTTGAAAAGTTAACTGAAAAAGACTGAAGTTTCGAACTTTACAATTATCCAGGCACTAGCTTAGTGCCAGCCTGCCAGGCTTCTAAGTTTATGCTATAACACACCATTTTACCTTTTAAATAACACTGAAACTTATAAATCAATGGAGAATGTTGAAATAGATAGTGTGGAACCTATCTTCTTTTTTATGAGAAAGGTAACAAATGTTATAAATATCATCAGCACAAGGTGCTGTGTGCCATATCTTAAATTCAAAAAGCAAAAGCAGTATATTCTTAATTCTTCTTACAAGGATTCTAAAACCTCTAAAATAGACTTTGATTCGTCCGTAAATTTCTCTTTGCAACAAAAGTGAGATAGAAGAAGACAATTCATCTTAATCTTTTTTTTGAAAAAGGTAACAACAAGTCATCTTAATCTTCTGCTTAAAACTATATCTATCCTCTATATTTTGAACTTCTTTCCTTCCAAATAGTCAACCATATGCATGCAGGGATTACTTTCCATCTATTCTTCTGTCTGACACATCTGCCAGACTGTTCCAGCATGCCAATAGCTCCTTAGTCAATGTTGGCATTGTCCATTTAATGCCTTTCACATTTAGAAAATATTGCCAAAATTGATCAGTGATTTCACAATGCAAAACCAATTGGCTGTTGCTTTCTGCCTCCTTCCCACCAGAACATCTTGAACAAAAGCTGAACCCCCCTTCTCTTCAAATTTTCTTGGCTCAGACAAGCTTCTTTTGTTTCCAGCAAAACAAAACAAGCCACCTTGTATGGAATTTTGACTTTCCATATGTGTTTCCAAGGCCACAAATTAGCCTGTTGGCCAGTATGAATCAAAACATCATATGAGGATTTGACTACGGAGACTCGCTCATCGTGTTTCAGCCAGACAAGCTTGTCCTCTTGATCATCATTAGTGCCTTTGAATCGCTCCAGGGCACTAAAAGATTAGCAACTCTTTTGATACCCCAATCATATAACAATCTTCTGAAGTTCAGATTCGAACCCTGTTGACCCCATATTTCATTTATTATTGCATCTTGCTGATGATGTCTGGACAAGGTACTTAAGGGTTTGTCCCAATCAGTTATCTTTGCAGAATGTCGTTCTTCCATTCTCCACTTCAACGCTGTCATTTTCGTAGAAAGAAGGCCCTAAACCTCTGATGGTTCTCCATACACTTGTACCATATGATGTGATTACCCTTCCTGAAACCCATTGCATTTCATTTCCATACTTCTCACTGATCACACTCCTCGATAGAGCTTGTCCCTTCAGACCATACCTCCATATCCATTTTATAAGTAAACTTGAATTGTGCTGTTTTGAGTTTCCTATGCCTAGGCCCATTCTTTTTTGCTGATGGTGTGTTCCATTTCACTACATGAAAGCACCTTTTTTCTCTATTTCCTTTCCATATGAAGTTCCTTCTCAAAAGCATCAATCTTCTTTCAATTTTACTGTTATGGAAAACAGAGACATCATATATGTTGGTGCTGAGTCAAGTACTGACTAAAATCAATTCCCCCC
>MCJB01011042.1:4139-14203 GCA_002018475.1 Nicotiana obtusifolia | reverse complement strand
CACCCCCCCAAGGATAAATACTTGCTTTTCCATCGAGCCAGTCTCTTTTCACATCTTCCAAATACCCCATTCAATATTTCCAGAGACTTGTTCCTTGATCCCAAAGGCATCCCCAAATAATTTGCTGGAAGAGATCCTGTTCGCACCCAAATATCCCAGCTAGCAGGTTAATTTTTTCACTTCAGTTACTGGAATTTATTGACTCTTTCTCCAATTCACATGTAGTCCAGACAGTTTCAAACACACTGAGGATGAGTCTTAAATGCTTAAGCTGTTGAGACTTAGCATCACAGAAAACCAATAGTCATTAGCATTTAAAGGATGAGTGATCTCCAGGCTGTACTCCTCATTACTTGACACTTTAAACCCCCTAATCCACCCCCTCATATTTGCAGTTTTCAACATGCTGTTTAATCCTTCCATAACTATAATGAATAGAAAAGGTGATAGGGGATCACCTCGTCTCCAAACCCCTAACTGATAGAAAGAAATTCTCTGGTGACTCATTGATCAGAATTGAAAACCTAACTGTGATGATACAGAAAAAAATCCATCAGACTGATTTCCTACCAAATCCCTTATCCTTCAAAACTTTGAGAAAGTACCTGCAATTTACATGGTCATATGCCTTTTCTGTATCTAATTTGCAGAGAATCCCTGGCTTTGTTTTTCTTTAGTTCTCGAGTCCACGCACTCATTAGATATCAAAACTGCATCATTTCATGCATGTATTTAATAAAAGCCATTTGATGGGTGTTTACCAGTTTGTCCACTTTTTGGGGTCTCTCAGCTAGTAGTCTAGATGATCTTACACACACTACCTATCAAGCTGATAGGTCTGAAATCTCTCAATGCATATGGCCTATTTCTTTTTAGGACTTGAAGCTCGCAACAGTCCCTCAATTGAAAATTCTGCCAGGTCAACATGATGCCTTCCTTGAGAATTGCCCGACAAGAGTCAAAGAAATCCATAGTGTATAGTCGGGGAGCTTCGTTCATTACACATATTTTGTTGCAGTCCAGTACCTCTTGTTCTTCAAAGGGCCTCTGCAACCACTGTTCTTCTTCTTCAGTAACTTGTGGACAATTCTGTAATTGAACTCTGGTCTCCAGTCTTCAGTTTCATCATATAGCTTATGGTAGAAAGTTAGAGTTTCTCTTTTAATACTCTCAGAATCTTCCTCTGTCACCCAATTGACATCAGGTTTGTCTATTGTACTGTTTCTCCTTGCGCATTTGCCATTCTTTGGAAGAACTTTGTATTTCTATTCCCTGTTTGAGCCATAATACTCTGGACGTCTGTCTCCAAGGCAATTTTCATTGTTGGCCAAGTCCTCGAACTCATGAATAAGCTTGCTCTCAAAAGCAGCTTATTCACACAATATTCTCTGTTCCTGTATAGTATCCAATTTTGCCAGTTAGCTCAGCATCATATTTTTTTTCGACCTCCAGATTACCATAGTTAGAATAGTTCCATTCTTTCAATGTCCCTTTCAGCAATCTCAATTTACATGTCAGGACATAGTCAGGTCCATTCTCTATCTCAAAAGAAGACCACTATTTCTTTACTTTATTAAAGATATCTAAACCCCCCAACCACCAATTTTCAAATGTGATAAGATTTATGAATCCTCCCAATTACCACTTTGTAACAAGTTTGGGGTGTGATCTGATGACACCCTTGGAAGAAGAGACTGCCTAATGTTTCTGTAAGTGCTCTTCTCACTCTGTAGAAAATAGAAACCTGTCCAGTCTTGAAACTTCCTGATTATTTCCTTTGGACCATGTGAATAAACCACCACTTAGAGGAGGTTCAAATAGCTCCAAATCTTCAATAAGCTCGTTGCTTTTTCTTTCCCTATAATTTAATTGAAGCCGCAACCCTATCCATTTATTCATTTGACCCAACTTTATTTTTTTTCTGTTGTCATAGCTCTTGTAAGTCTAGTATTATTCTTTCTTTCTGTAATGAATCTCATGTTGAAATCCCCATATACCATCCAAGGCCTTGCGGATAATCCTCTGGTTGATGCAATCTCCGACCATAGTTGTTTTCTCTCTATTCTGCAATTTTTGGGCAATATGGCGTTAAGACTAGATATATGCACTACAAGTTGAGTCCGAATAAGAAGAGGAAAATTGAGGCGAGATTAGACGTGACTGCGGTGCCTAAATGCCATTTCTGATATTTAAGCTTGAGGTGATATTTATGATAAATGTAGATGTTATAAAGTCACAATAACATGGTTGGAACGGAGAAGGGCTACCAGAGTGTTACTTGATAAAAGGGACACACCTATGAAAGGGAGATGCAAGTTCTATATATTGTAAGACTAGCAACGTTATAGGAGAGAAAATGTTGGGCCTCAGAAGTTTAATATATCCTGTTAACATATCCAAATTCCCTTTCAAAGTTGCTTGTTTCACTTGGCTTTTGGCAAAAGAGGCAGTCTTGACACATGATAATTTGGTTAAAAGGGTCTACCAGTTATGTTCCAAATGTTACTTATGTGAAAAAAAGGCAGAGACAATAAACCATCCTTTTTTACACTCCAATTGAACAAGTCAACTTCAGAAAATATACATCAACCTGAGGGGAATTAGGTGGGTGATGGTTGGAGTAGGAATGGTAACCTATCCCGTCAGAAGGAGATAGCGGATCGTCCCAACATGCATTTGGTGTACAATTTGGAATGAGAGGAACAAAGATGCTTTGAAGACAAATATAGTCCCATCCAAAAGATGAAGATGAACTGCTTAGTCCTTTATTATTTTTGGTGTAAACAAGGTTTCTTAGAAGATGCTAAATCTATTTTGATGTACTGGATTATCTGTAAGATGATATAAACCTAGGAATTTTTGTTTTTACTTGTATTCTACCTTGTCGTTCTGGTGACTTCACAACTTGTGTAGTGGACCCTTCTTTATATATAAAACTTGTTACCATTCTCCAAAAAAAAGAGTTTTAACATATCTACAAGATGAATGTTATAGAAATAAGAATGTTGAGATAGATGTGCAGCCGTACAAGATTAAATTAGATTAAAAATGATCATGTTGCTGCAAGCAGCACACACAAAATATGGAATGAGAGAAAGTCACTTGAGTTGGTTTGGTGATGTCCTATATCGACCTTTAGATGTATCAGTCTAGTAGGTGGGTGAAATCATGGTTAGTGGAGGTGTTAAAAAAGGTCAGATAGACCTAACATTAACTGGAAGGAAGTTATTTCAAAAACCTATAATATCTTGAAATTACTGTAGCGAAAAAGGATACAATGAAAGAAAACGATCATATAGGTGGTGTCAATTAGCTAAGATAAAGTGAGGATTCATATAGTCGACCCCAACTTGCTTGGAATTGAGGCGTAGTTGTTTGTTTGACCAATTTTGCTTTTATCATTTTGTAAGGAGTCCTTTGCATAGCCGGAAATAATTTATTGTTGCCAATTATCTAGGTTAGGGGAGTGTGCATGTCCCTTCTTAGCTTAATTTAATGATGCAAATACAAATGTGCCGTGGGAGTAGTTGATTGTGGTGGTTGTCAATAGGGTTGCTGATGGTTGGTAGTGGTGATTATGCGGTGGTTGGGATGGAGGTGGTTAGTGGATAGAGTAGTTGTAAACAGTCACTTTCTCCAGTATTGTCAAATGATAGCATCTTAATGATTTTAAAAATTTGTACAAGATAATGAATTAGACCTATTCAGAGCATACAAGTAGTTGTAAAAGAAAAAAAATACAAATGCACTTAATGGTCGGAGATTTGAGTGATTCAGACTCAAACCTCCATTAAGTGAAAACAAATGGAGCCTATGTAGCTTCCACTTAGCTTTGCCGATTTATTTTATTGTTTTACCATTCTTATCTATTGCCCATGACCGTTCTGGCTTCACCTCATCACTCTTCTGTGCCTGTGCTTGGTATTTTCCTCATTCAACTCGATTTTGATTCATTTCTTCAAGACACCAACAATGGTGAAAACCTCGTCCTTCATTTCAACATGCAATTTAGAAGTTTCAACTCCTTCACTGTGTCAGTCCTATGTGCCTCATGACAATGGATTATCTTGGGTCAACATTAGTCCAAGTCAGCTGACCTGTCTAGTACTACTTAAAATCTGAGTAGTCATCAATTTTGTCAGATCGCATATCAAATTAGTTTATGTCCGTTGGTTTGTCTGGTCAACTGTCCACTTTAGTCGGTGACATGTCATCCTCAGATCTTCGCCTGGTTAGCACCATGGATTGCCAGCAATTTGGTCAAATTGTCGACTTAAACTGGTAGCATACATGTCTTCAATCTAACCATGTCTAATTGGTTAACAGTGGCATCATGGCCAAGTCAATCGCCTGGCAATGCCAAGTCAGTTTGGTCTCACATCAGTACTAAATCAATTTTATTTTTGGCCGCACATTCAAGTTTTAATTTACAAATTCATGATGGTTATGTCATTTTTGAAAGTCAAGTGAATAACAAAGAATATAGTATTCTAAAGGTTATGTTATAATAATTAGGAATCTCAAAAATTGGAAACTTTGCTTGTTTCATGTAACTCGAAACTCTTGCATAAGGAGTGCTCTTGTTAGTTATTAATTACCAATTCAAAGTAAAAGTTTTCTCTCTTTCTAAACTGTCATGACATCAAATTGTGTATTTATGGTGAAAAGCCTTATTTTCTAACCTCTCTGATGATGTTCTGCTTGATAGCCGCTAAAAAGTAGTGGAAGCACTGAACTTGTTGCTTTTCAACCGTGCAGTGTGAAGAACTGGTACTTAAACTTGTCCAACTTTTGCAGGCAATCAATAGCTTGAAGAATGTTGATTCCACTGCTTTACTTCAATTTCTTTATCCGATCTTAAACATGCTTCTCCATCTTATTGGCAACGGGGGAGAAACTCTTCAGGTTTGAGACAAACATTGCTGGTGCTTTTAATGATTGCTGTCTTTTATTTCACTTGCTTATATAACAATATACTTCTTTTCTTCCCTTCGCGATTTTTGTCTGCTGTGGGCTCTGCATCTTAATTCTAAATGGTAAATGCTGTGTTTTCTCTTTTTCATTTTCCACTTTCAGGTTGCTGCATTTAGAGCAATGGTTAACATTTTAACAAGGTAAAATTTCCTTTATGCCTAACATGGTTATCCTTTATTATTAACATTAAATCTCTACCCCATAGGGTGCAGCAGGAGTCTGTTGATGAAGCTGAGAGAAATGCTTTCCTAGTAAACTTTGTTGATTATGCTTTTGATGATTTTGGGGGCCGTCAGCCACCGGTCTACCCTGGTTTGTCCACAGTGTGGGGAAGTTTGGCTCGCAGTAAGGTAAAACTAGTGACCTCCACTTTTCTTCAGTGAAGTATTTGGCTTTATATTAAACTTGGGCGTTTACTGGCAAGAGCTCTCGGCAATGAAAGGCTTAGAAGCTTAGAAGAATTTCTCATAATCTGATGCGAGATACACATGTTGCTGAATGTTATCAATTCTGGTACTTAGATCAAGTAATACAATGCAAAAGGTCAAATCTAAAATAATGGACCTTCAAGTATAAAGAGAACAACTGTCATGGATGATGAGAGATTGATGAATGAAACTTTCATGGATGACGAGAGATTGATGAATGAAACTTTCTCCACTCTTTTAACAGCAGACAATTAACAATGTGGCCTCTCCATTCCTTTGTTTTCTCCTGTCAGTATACTGTATCCAATCATTCAATTGTGCTACATTTAGATGGCATTTGAGGTAAAATAGCATGCTTGTTAGCCACATAAGTTTCAAGTATCTATTTATAATGTGCTTGAATGGAGTGGCTGGATTTCAAGGTTCGAAAATCTGCTTTAATAGCAACTGAAATATAGAGATTAAGTGCAGAATCTGAAATGTAATAGCAAGTATATCGTTTCTAGGTTCAGAAGGTTAAGAAGGCATGGAACTCCTCTGTTACTAAATTATCCATTTCGTAACTTTAATTGTTTCTTTTAGTCTTTACATTTTAGTCCAGTAGTTTGTCTATTTTCAATATAGTCCCCAAATTAGTTGGCTGACTCAAGGGACACGTGTTTTAGTCTATTTGCTTTGTCTAGATATTTCCAAAGGAATGCAGCTGTCATATTCCACTATTTAGGGCAATGATTGTACAAGAATTTGGGGTACTGAAAATATATGACATATTTCCCTTTTTGTAATGTTTTATTTTCTGCTTTAATTTCCTTGTCTTCAACGTAGCAATTGCTACATTTGGTATCAGGAGCCTACCTGGGCAACAATGGTGGATCCTCCGCGTGATACTGGGGTAGTGAGAGCTCTGCAGACCTTGAGCTTCAACTAAAATTTTTTATAGAAGTTTGGAACAAGCGCATGAGCCAGATAAAAAAATGCAGAAACAAAATGTTGAGTCCAACCAAAGGATGGAGAACTGGGTGATCGACATGCATTGCAAAGAGGAGTCAAGCTTGGCTCTGGCTTTGGGGAGTACATATACAAAATGGGCCAATCGTCAGTGCGCCGGAGTTTTCGGCCGGCGTCAACTCCAAACACCCCAATCTACTCCTCGTCGGCACCGGCGACACCAAGAGTTTCTAATGTAAGTAGAGATTTCCCTACAAACCCACTCCTAATGATCTCTCGTGTCAGTTCTAGTCCAACCTTGACTGAAGCCCTAGCCTTGCCGACCTTGAACCCTTATTTTGCTCCTCACTCCCTCACATCTACTGTGAACTCCACCATACCTGTCTCTCTCAGCTTTCCTAGACCTTTTACCACACTTTCAGCCACTAGCCGACCTTTTACACCGTCACAAGCCTCATTTTTTACTGGACCATTGACTTTTGGTACTTATGTGCCCATATCGGTAACAGAGTCCCAGATACCAAGCTAAGCCCAAATGCAAATCTTCAGTACTGTAGGCCAACTTCCATTTCCGAATACCCAAATGCCCATTAATCAAATTCCCACTTATCCAGCCCAAAACCAAATTCCCACCTATCCAACCCAAAACCATCCTCCATCGGCCCAACAACCCATTTACCACAACCCACTTACCCCCATACAATGAGATGACCTTGCCAACTCTGTTCTTGCACATGGATAACTCTCCTCACAACCTGTGTCACTTGAAAGCAAAATTGGCTTTCTCGGAATTTGATGAAAATAACGTACGAGGATGGATACGTAGGTGTGAATACTATTTCAATTATTATCGTGTGGCAGAGGAAGAAAAAATGATTTATGTGGCTGTTACAGTAAAGGACACCTTGGACTGTTGGTTTGATTCCTATGTCATTGACCATGGGGGCATAATTAATTGGAGACAGTTTTGTTTTAACCTTTGCGAAAGGTATGACGGCACGGGCCTCCGGATGTGGTGACTGTATTCAACATATTACAACAATGGGACGACATGCTCAGTTATCAAAAGAGGTTCGGAGAATTGCGTTGTAAAGTGCAAGTGGTGAGACCACAACTCGATGAGCTTTACTTCGTGACTTGTTTTGTGGGAGGACTGAAAACGGAGATTGGACCAATGGTGAAGGTGGCTAATCCACAAACACTGGTAGCAACCTATAATATAGTTAAACTTTATGAGATGGCCACAAATGCTTCAGTAGAACACCAAGCATCCAAGACATATAAATCTTGTTTTTATCCTTACCAAAACACTAACAACCAAACACCTTTTCAAAATTCCAGTCCCTAATCTTACTAAAACATTAAACCCCAAAAGCCCTTTCCAGTTCCAAAAGCCCAAGCCCCAATTAAAGCACCACTAACTAAAAACATCACCAGAGAAAATTCCCAGAGATAAGAGCCTTTGCTTTCGTTGCCATGAGAAGTGGTCTCCGGGACATCAATGCAAAAATAGAACATTGAATGCATTGGAGGGAGAAGAAACATTTGTGGAAGCCTTTGATGCTGAATTAGCAAATGAGACGGGGAGGAAATGGAAGAAGAGCAAGGAGAGATGTCGTTAAATGTCCTTATGGGCCTTGAACAATCTCCCAAAACCGTTAGAATTGAAGGTTGGGCTAGAAAGCACTCAGTGGTGGTATTAATGGTGGTATTGATGGATAGTGGGTCTACCATAGCTTTGTGGACTCACAAGTCATTAAGCAATTGAATCTAAGAATTGAGCCCAACGAAATGCCCATGCGGGTAAGAGTAGCCAACGGATAGAAGATGCTATGCATTCATAAATGTTCCAATTTTAAATGGACCATGAACGGAGAGCTGTTCGAGTTTGATTTGAGAGTGTTGAAGGCGGGGGGAGCGATATTATTTTGGGTATGGACTGGGTCAATACAATAGCTCCAGTAGTGTTACACACTCGTCCTCACAGTATTTCATTCCTTGAGGAAGGGAAATTCATTACACTTTTGGGTAAGGAGCAGAAGGAGAGCACGTTGGAACTTAAGGATGCTAAGGCCATTAAAAACTATTGAGTTTGGATCAGTGCATCTTCACAGCCTAATCGGTGGCAGAAACGACCCCACATAAGCCCACGATTCCAAGACCAATTCAATTGTTGATACAGAAATACTTAGCGCTGTTTCAAGAGCCTAAAGGGGTTACCACCGACAAGGAAGAGTGATCATTCCATTGAACTATTACCAGGGTCAAATCCAGTCAATCAAAGACCTTATAGGTACTCATACGAACAGAAAAATATTATCGAGAAGATGATGAGGGAAATGTTGGTAGCCAAGTGATTTCTCATAGTTCTTCTCCATTTGCTTCTCCAGTGATCTTAGTTAAGAAGAAAGATTCACCGTGGCGATTTTGTGTTGACTATCGCAAACTCAATGAGATCACCGTGAAGAATAAATATCCCATTCCAGTTGTGGAAGATCTGTTAGATGAGTTACATGGGGCGAAATTTTTCTCAAAATTGGACTTGAGGTCCGGTTATCACCAAGTTCATATGAGGAAAGGTGATGAGTATAAAACAACATTTAGAACACATCATGGCTTATGGGAATTTCGTATCATGCCCTTTGGACCGACAAATGCACCCGCTACCTTCCAAGCTTTAATGCATGAAATCTTTGGGCCAATTTTAAGGAAGTTTGTTCTAGTCTTTTTTGATGACATATTGGTTTATAGTGCCAAGTTGGAAGAACACATACAACACCTAGAGTTGGTGTTTGAGTTGCTAAAGAAGAACCGGTTGGTTGCCAAATGCTCTCAATGCAGTTTCACCCAAAGTCAGGTTGAATACCTTGGTCACATTATTTCAGGTTGGCACAAATGTGACTAAAATTGAAGCTATGGTGACTTGGCCTAGGCCCAACAATTTGAAGAGTCTGAGATATAGGCGCTTTATCAAGAATTATGCTGTGATAAGCAAACCCCTCACAGAATTGCTCAAGAAAGGATCTTTCCAGTGGACTGACTTAGCCACCAAGGCTTTCGAGGAACTGAAGAAGGCAATGGTAAGGGCTCCTGTACTTGGCTTGCCCAATTTCTCCCAACCTTTTGTCATTGAAGTTGATGCCAGTGGGATAGGGATAGGAGCAGTGCTTATGCAAAGCAAGAAACCTCTTGCGTACCTCAACCAAACTCTCACTCCCAAGCATTTAGGCATGTCCACCTATGAAAAGGAGCTGGTTGCGCTTTTGATGGCAGTGGAAAAGTGGAGACACTATCTACAGCCTAATAAAATTCATCATCCACACTGACCATTTCAGTCTGAAGTACCTTTGTGACCAGAGGATAACAATAGCCTTACAGCATAAAGGTATCACGAAATTGATGGGCCTTGATTATAAAATCCACTATAGGAAAGATACTGATAATGTAGTGGCAGATGCCTTATCCTGCAAACACGAAATTCAGAAGAATGCCATGGACTCTGTGTAACACAACCTAAATGGGTTGAAGATATTGTGGAGAGTTACAACAACGACCCAGTGGTCCAACAACTCATTGAACAGCTGAGCTTAGATGCAGCTGCAGTACCAGACACCACTTATCAACAGGGAATTCTTCGAAAAAATGGACAAGTATGGGCATCTCAGGGAAAGACTTATTGAAGAAATCATGCCACTCCTTGGGGGGGGGGGGGGG
>MCJB01011031.1:14549-94761 GCA_002018475.1 Nicotiana obtusifolia | reverse complement strand
AATCGGGGGAGCAGATACGCCTCAAGTACCGGTGTTGAAACGCACCAAAATATCTATTACACGGGAAAAACACACTCGGGACTATGCAACCGAAGGAACGTTGTGTTTTAGCGACAGAGATATCGAAGGTCTGATACAACCTCATAATGATGCACTGGTGATCTCGATGCTAATACACGATACCCGAGTAAAGCGCGTACTTATCGACCATAGGAGCTCGGCCAACATAGTTCGATCTAGGGTCGTTGAGCAACTGGGTCTATCGAATCAGATTATCTCCGAGGTCCGGGTCCTCAACGGTTTCAACATGGCTTCAGAAACAACCAAGGGTGAGATAATGCTGATGGTGAATATCGCTGGGACTATCAGGGCAACGAAATTTTGCATGATCGAGGGCGATATGAGATATAACGCCTTGCTCGGGAGACCTTGGATACATAATATCAAAGCCGTACCTTCAACCCTACATCAAATGTTGAAGTTTCCATTGGCCGAGGGGGTCGTCACCGTCTATGGGGAACAGCATGCGGCAAGGGAAATGTTCGCATTGGAAGAAGCGGCACCAAAACCTACTGTTCCTCCGCAAAAGGCTAAATAGCAATCAGAGAAGCCGCCTTCAACAAATGAGGGCGAACAAGATCAGCCCGACGAGGATAGTTACTGGGTACCCCGATCGTTTATTGCTCCGAATGAGTCCGACGCAACCAAGTCGACGGTCGAAGAGCTCGAACAAGTCTCAATCCGCAGCGACGCACCCGATCGAAAGGTGTACCTGGGCTCGGGTTTAAACTCTGAGCTCAGGGCCAAATTACTTACTTTCCTTTCAGCTAACGAAAATTCCTTTTCTTGGTCCCATTTAGACATGACAGGCATACCACCGGAAATTGCAACGCACAAGCTGAGTGTTGATCCGAAATTCCGGCCGATCAAACAAAAAAGGAGACCTCAGTCCGAAGCTAAGCAGGCCTTCATCAAGGACGAGGTAACTAAACTCTTAAACATAGGGTCCATTCGGGAGGTTAAGTACTCAGAATGGTTAGCTAATGTAGTTGTAGTCCCTAAGAAGGGAAACAAACTTAGAATGTGTATAAATTATAAAGACCTAAATAAAGCATGCCCCAAAGACTCTTTCCCCTTGCCCAACATCGATCGCATGATCGATGCTATTGCTGGCCACAAGACTCTTAGTTTTCTCAACGCCTATTCTGGGTATAACCAGATACAGATGGATAAAGATGACCAAGAAAAAACATCCTTCATCACTAAGTATGGCACTTAGTGCTATAATGTGGTGCCTTTCGGGCTTAAATATGCAGGGGCGACGCTTGGTAAATAAAATGTTTGAAAAACAACTAGGTAAAACGATGGAAGTTTATATCGATGACATGTTGGTTAAGTCCCTGCGAGCAGAGGACCATTTAAGTCATTTGCAGGAAACGTTTGACGTTCTGAAGAAATACAACATGAAATTGAATCCGAAGAAATGTGCGTTCGGAGTGGGCTCTGGGAAGTTCCTCGGGTTTGTGGTCTCGAACCAGGGAAGAGAAATCAACCGAGACAAAATTAAGGCCATCGAGGACATAACAGTCGTCGACAGCGTCAAGGCCGTACAGAAATTGACAGGCCGAATTGCAGTGTTGGGCCGATTTATATCGAGATCATCGGACAGGAGTCATCGATTCTTCAATTTACTAAAAAAGAAGAACGAATTCTCATGGGGACCGAAATGCCAACATGCATTTGAGGAACTAAAAAGGTATCTTTCTAGCCCACCTTTACTACATACACCAAAAATAGGCGAGCAGTTATACCTTTACCTCGCTGTATCGGAGATAGCAGTGAGTGGGGTCCTGATCCGAGAAGAACAAGGTACGCAATTTCCCATTTATTACGTTAGCAGGATGTTAGGAGAAGCCGAAATCAGGTACCCACACTTAGAAAATCTAGCACTCGCTTTACTGAGTGCCTCTAGGAAATTGAAACCATACTTTCAATGTCACCCAATATGCGTAGTGACAACTTACCCCCTTAGAAATGTTATGCATAAACCCGAGTTGTCGGGTCGATTGGCCAAGTGGGCCATCGAGATCAGTGGATACGATATCGAATATCGACCTCGAACCTCGATAAAATCTCAGGTACTGGCCGATTTTGTCGCCGACTTCACACCGTCGCTCATCCCTAAAGTCGATAAAGAACTCATGACTGAATCGGGGACTCCTTCGGGAGTGTGGACTCTGTTCACAGACGGTGCCTCAAATTCAAAGGGGTCGGGGCTAGGCATCGTACTCAAGCCCTCGACCGGGAACACAATTAGACAATCCATTAGGACTATAAAACTAACTAACAGTGAGGCCGAATATGAGGCTATGATCGCAGGTTTAGAATTGGCCAAGAACCTTGGAGCAGAAGTAATCGAGGCCAAGTGCGACTCCCTCCTTGTTGTCAACCAAGTAAATAGAACGTTCGAAGTCAGAGAAGGACGTATGCAAAGGTATGTGGATAAACTTCAGGTCACATTACACAAGTTTAAGGAATGGATCCTACAGCACATACCTCGAGAACAAAACAGTGAAGCCGATGCCCTCGCCAACTTAGGCTCATCGGTCGAAGACGAAGAAATTGACTCTGAAAAAGTCGTGCACTTGTTAAGGTCGGTGGTGGAGGAAGGTCATGCCGAGGTCAACTCAACAAGCTTGACCTGGGATTGGAGAAATAAGTACATAGAGTATCTCAGCTCTGGTAAATTGCCGTCCGATCCCAAAGAATCGAGAGCGCTGCGCAGGAAGGCGGCCCGATTTTGTCTGGCCGGTGATGAAACTCTGTACAGAAGGACCTTCGGAGGACCTCTAGCTATATATCTCGGACCGGCAGACACCGAGTACATCTTGAAAGAAATACACGAAGGAGCTTGTGGCAACCATTCCGGCTCCGACTCATTAGTTCGAAAGGTGATTCGGGCCGGCTATTACTGGAACGACATGGAAAAGGATGCAAAGGAATTTGTACGCAAATGCAGTGGATGTCAAAGGCATGCACCGATAATCCACCAACCTGCAGAGACATTACATTCGATCATATCGCCATGGCCATTTATGAAGTGGGAGATGGACATTGTAGGTCCCCTCCCTCGAGCACCAGGTAAAGCTCAATTTGTCCTTTTTATGACTGACTATTTTTATAAGTGGGTAGAAGCACAGGCTTACGAGAAGGTCAGGGAAAAAGTGGTGATCGATTTCATATGGGACCATATCATCTGCCGATTCGGGATGCCTTCAGAAGTCGTATGTGATAATGGCAAACAATTTATTGGCAGTAAGATAACCAAGTTCTTCGAAGATAATAAAATCAAGAGGATACTGTCAACTCCATATCACCCCAGTGGCAACGGTCAAGCGGAATCGACCAACAAAACCATAATCCAAAACCTGAAGAAAAGATTAGCCGACGCTAAAGGAAAATGGAGGGAAATGCTGCCTGAAGTCTTATGGGCGTACCGGACGACCGAAAAAACTAGTACCGGAGCCACCCCATTTTCCTTAGTATATGGCACCGAAGCATTGATACCGGTCGAGGTAGGCGAACCAAGCATCAGGTTTCGACACGCAACCGAAGAGTCCAACTGGGAGGCTATGAATATTAGTCTGGAACTCTTAGATGAAAAAAGAGAAGCCGCTCTAGTTCGAATGGCAGCTCAGAAGCAAAAAAATCGAGAGGTACTATAATCGGAGAACTCGTCTCCGATACTTTAGCACAGGGGACTTGGTACTTAGAAGAGTCACGCCCAATGCCCGAGATCCCAACAAAGGAAAGTTGGGACCAAACTGGGAGGGTCCCTATGCTGTGTTGAAGGTCACCGGGAAAGGATCTTATAAGCTCGAAACTATGGACGGTAAGCAGCTACCGAATAATTGGAATGTGAGCCACTTGAAGCGGTACTATTGTTAAGGTAATTTACTTCATCTTTTGATTTCCTTTTTATTTCGTTTATCGTTACTGACACATGCAGGATGGATCGATATCAAGCGAGTAAGCACAAGGCATTAGGACTGAAAGCACGCGTTGCACTCTTTTTCCCTTCGACCGTTTTTGTCCCAAATCGGGTTTTACGGCAAGGTTTTTAATGAGGCAACCATATGTCGTGCTAACATAGATCTATCATTCATCAGAACTCACAAGTCTCGTATTCAACTCTAATAATGTTTCATCTATTTACTTCGATTTCGAGGGGGCTGCATAAAGATCGCTAGGGATTAATGTAAGGGTCAAACGGTCAAGAGAGCCGTACCCGAATAGATCGATCTGTTCCCCCCTCTGTCAAACGAAGATGTACAAGCACGCGAATATTAACAAAGTCATTTGGCACCTACATTATATTCTTAAGCCCAAGGGCTTTTTCAATAATCTTAGCATTATCAATAATTGACATGGAAAAGGATGCATATTGGATCCAAAGGGGGATAAGACCTAACAAGGCAAGCCCCGTAATCGATTGATCAGGCCAAGGCCTTGTTGAGTCAACAAAACACGAAGGGAAGTAAGACCAAGCTAGGCAATCCCCGGTTTATGAGAGGCCAAGGCCGGATTAAATTAAAAATTCAGAACTGATCAAAGTTCGCCAAGGCAAGACTTCGATTATCCGAAATAAGGCTAAGGCCGAATCAGATTGAAAGGGATCTAAATTTTGCTAAGTCATGACCCCGATCCATTCATAGACCAAAAGGCGTAGCTTAATGGTTAAAAGCGGAACGAATAAAGCTCGTTCCGAATTTACAATGAGGCTAAGGCCGAACTAATGATTAACCAATTCAGTTTGCTAACCGGATAGGGTTATCTCAAGGAACAGATTTTAGTCGGTCGGTCACAACTTATAATCCTAGCTAAGGCAGGAAATGACGAAACATGAGAGTCATGGAACAAAGTCAAAATGGAATAAAAGATGTTTATATATATGATGAAATTCTTATACATATTCGGGATACAAAACATCAAAACAACATTAGTCCGAGCCATCTTCACCCTCTTCGGGAAAGGTTTGCTTCCTCATATCGGCCTCAATCTTTGTTGCCTCAGCAATCTCGGCAGACAGATCGAAACCCCGAGCTTGAAGCTCCTCGAGAACGGAAAGGCGGGTCTGGCATTTAGTGTATTCGACCAGCGTCTTTGGTTGCTCTTGGGCGACCTCGACATCGGCTCTGTATTGAGCTATCAAGTCTTCAGCGTCAGCCTTGGTGGTAGCAATCACCAATTTCGCTTCCTGGAGCTGGTTGACCAGAACCATCCGATCTTGGGTAAGTGACTCAACTTAGAGCTGTTGGGATTCGTTGTTCTTGATCAAAACTCCAATCCTCTCCTGTGCCTCTGAGGCCTGCTCTTTTAAGCGAGTTTGGAGAACCTCTTTTTCTGAAGTTAGAGTCTCGACCGTGGCTTTCCATCCGCTCGTTTCAGCTCTAGACTCATGCAATTCAAACCGGAGTCGGTCCAATCGATCGGCCATGTGCTCCAGTTGGTTGACCTCTCTGCTGCGCTCTCTCCTTATAAAATCCAGCTCGGCCCGGAGGCCCGATATCTCACTTTCGAGCCGCTGACGTTGAGCTCGTTCTTGTGACATTCCTTTTTTGATTCGCAGGAACATTTCATGGTTAAGCACTAAAGACTGTAAGGTGTATGAATTAAAATAATCAGTATAAACTTAGAGTCAAGACATCGGACATAAGATAAAACAAATAAGGGAGCATACCCTATTCGATGCCTGCTAGGCTTCATTGAACAAGCATGTCCAGTCCACTGCATTTATTGCGGCTTGGTCTTCATCAGTCACCAAGCAGTGGAGATAACTAGCCACGCCTACCGGTGCGCCTAATACTCGGACATCCTCGGGGACGGTGAAGGTTATCACCCTCTTCCGATCAGGGTTCGAGCTCGGAGCAGGAAATTTGTCGGTCAATTTGGAACCGACCGACACCCCACTCGTCTCGGCCGGGGAAATCCTTCTTGGGACTTCAATCCCGAAGGTATCAGCCGACGGTACCCCGTCGAAGAACTCTTCAAAGTCCCTAGCTGCAACCGGCCCCTTGCTCGGTGTGTGCATTCTTGCAGCTTGGGCTTCACTCAGAGCCGCCTCTGAAAAAGAAGGTGAATGCACCATCACCGGAATATCTGAGATCCCTTGTGCTACCGCTCCTGTGTCGGCCCGGTTCCCGGTCCCTACTCACGCTTCGAGGTCCTCTTCTTGGGGAACGCAAGTCTCTTCCTCTTCAAAGTTTCGGGGCTCTTTTCCCCTTCGGAATCATCACTCAATTGAATGGAAGGGTCGGTGACTGTGACCTTGCGAGCCCTCATCTTTTTCCTGCTTTTCTTCTTTTCGGGTTCAGCATGACCGGGAGCTTCTTTTCTCTTCTTTCCTCCTTCTTTCCTCGATATGGAAAGGGGGCGAGGAACTGCCCCACCGGTAAATACCGACCTCAACTCGGCATCCTTCGAAAGACCTTCAAAATAAGTTTTCAAAAAGCTAAGTGATGACGCCGATTATCTCAAATAATATAAACAAACATTGTTGAAGCTCACCATGATTCTTGGCCTCCCAAAGGCCTTTCGATATCTCCCGCCACTCCTCTAAGTGATGAATTGTGGCCGGCGCCTGGGAAACGACTGCATCTCACAGGATATACTGGTTAAGCATTAGAAGGAAAATAATAGGCGATTCTAAGTAAAGGAACACTTACGTTTCATGTTCCACTTTTCAGGGAACGACATGCCATTAGCAGGGATCAGATTGGAGGTCTTGATTCGGAAAAATCGGCTCATCCAGCCCCGGTCCCTATCTTCATCGATGCTCGATAACGGAGCCTTGCTGGCCCGGCGAGCGAGTTTTATCAGTCCCCCTCGGAACATCCGGGGACTATATAATCGGAGTAGATGATCGATGGTAAAAGGATGTCCTCCTTCGACCTTACTCACAAAAAAGCGAAAGAGATAAATTATACGCCATACGGAGTGGTGTACCTGGCCCAAAGTAACATTATATCTCCTACAAAATTCAACGATTATAGGGTCCATAGGTCCTACCGTGAATGGGTAGGTATAAACGCTGAGATAGCCCTCCACATGAGTGGTAATATCTTCGTTCGGGGAAGGGACTATCACGTCTTTATCGGTCCATCGGCATTCAGCCTTTACCCTGTCGAGGTGTTTTGAGTGATCGAGCTGATATACAGAGAGACCGGCTCACCTCGGCCAGGTACCGAGGAAGGCTTCTCGACTTTGAAGTCGGAGCCTATGAAGCACCCAACCGGTATAAAAGACTTCAAGGGAGGTTCCGTAAAGGGTTCCTCAACATGGACGTGCTCATCCTCTTCAACGGACTGAGCAGGTGAAGGTTGTTGTTTCTGAGGAACTGATTTAGAGGTTTTGGCCATGGCGATTAAAGTAGCAGAAGCAAGAAGCAAAGGAAAGGAGAGTTTTTGTGATGAAGAAAGCTAGAAGAAGCAGATTGTTGAATAATGTAAAAGCAAAGAAGGAAATTCTTAGAAGGGAGGAAGTATTTATACTTTCACGAAAGGCGACGGTTCAGAACACGATGCAAAGAAACATTAAATGCCGCACGCAGAAGTTGCAGAGTTCTGCAGATAGACGGGACAGACAATGATTTCCTGTGCCAATGGTTACATGCGTCACATCGCTATCGTCACACGCTAACAAAGGGTTCTTTAGGGTTGAGTGACGTGATGCCTTTAACTTCGTGTCACGCCTAGTGAAGGTGTTGATTATCTAATCGAATATCTCAAAGAACGACGATTCATATCGTTTTTTGTCTTTACTCTCCAATAAACGAGGGGACTATCTGTATTGGGTCGAATATAATCGACCGCGTAAGGAGGATCGGGCCCAAGCACAATGTAAGACCGATTATTTCAATCCGGGATCAGCAAGTCGGATACGGGGCTGGAGCGATCGAGATAAGGCAATCGTCGCCGGTCAAGGGAGGCATATCTTGTGGTAAAAGGATCAGTCTCGACCGGATATCTCGTGGATTCCTGATATCTCGGCGGGAGCCATGATCTTAACCGTCATAGACGTTAGACCATTATTTTAGGAATATTCCACCCCGTAATTGGAGAGATTTTATCTTGTAATTAGGTTTTTACCATAGGTAGGGCTATTCTTTTACCTATAAGAGGGGCGTTTATCTCCATTGTAACGGACAGTACAGAGAACAAAAAAATATATACTAAGTACTTCAGGTATCTCTTATCAGAATTGATTATCTCTTATTATTTTTCATTTCATTATCAGCAATGCATTCAACTATAGTGGTTTGATCGTTCTTTTGCTTATTATATTTCAATTACTTGTCATTATATTTCGCGTTGTATTGAATTGATTTATATATCCTTAGCACTACGAACAAATTTAATTGTTACTCAAATTTTAAGGGTAAACAGATATGAAATACGGATGCCGCTCCTAGGCGTAGCTATTTATAACTCTCCTTTCTGCGATTCCAGTGGTGAGCTCCAAATGTATTTTTGTGGTAATCTATTTTAAACTGTGTTATTCTTTTGCATAGCCGACTGTCCCTTGTGCAAATGATGTATTCGTATTGGTACTCTTATAGACTCATGACTATACACCTAGTGGATTATGCTATTTTGGGGCAAAATTGACTCGATGTCCCTTGCCAGGACCTATATGAATGTGTTGGTGCTGATGGGCCTATATGTGATTTTCATGATTTGTAATTACTTTATAAACTGTTGCATGATGGTATGAGATTGCCCGGAGCCCAATTGCACGTGTTTGACCCTTAGTTTTGGGGCGTGATTGAAGGTAGTTCCTACATTCAAGTTAGTAATGCTCAAAAAAGCGATAATCAGAGGAAAAACAAAGAAAAAGCCTTTAAAATGTAAACCCGAAAGCTCACGCTGAGTGCTCCCAAAATTTGTGTATTACTTGTTGTTAATTTAAGTTTGTTGGCGTCCCTTTCTTTCCTTCTCTCCCTTATTATAGAATTAGTTGGCAAATAGTTGCTCATGGTTGTTTATTAGCTTCTAGCTCAGTTACCTTTGGTAGTCTTTAACGATTTTTTTTTTTCTTTTTCAATCAAAGATAATGCATTGGCAGTACCCATAGCACCTATTCTTGATTGACTTTTATTTTATATAAATAAATGAGAGGTACTATGACACAATAATGGTGATTATGCTTCTGTCATGAATATGCATGCGAGTTGTTACGCGGCACCTTCCTGAGATTCCTGGGAAGGGTGATCTAAGGCTAAACAATCGATGTCCGTGCAGTTACTATCCGTCAACTGTAGTCCCCTCCGTACGCTAGACGAGACTGTCAGTGCCGTACGGGAGAATCAATGACAAGAGTAATTGAGAGAACAGAAAAGAGAGTGAGAATAAAAGAAAGCTTGATTGCATTAATGAAAGCTATTACAGAAAAACAATACAGTGTCGAGGGGGAGAGACACTAGTACATAGAATTATTTGCTTGCTAGAAAGTTTGATTGCTTGATCCCCCCTAATAATGCCTAAAAAAATAAACCAAAGTTACAGGACTTGACCTAACTAAGCTACAGAGACGTAATGGAAATACAAGAAGTAAAATTACTCTATATTTAAAATGAAAAGGACTTAGATTTCTACAAAGTAGAAGCAGGTCCGTCGGCAGCAACCTTGTCTTTAGCATCAGAGTCTGCGTGCGACGCTGTTGGCATCTGCCTGCAGCTGGGCGCTGGCGAGGGATATCGGTGGGGCAACATAGGCACAGGCGCACTAGTCACTTGGCGCATTCAAGACCACGAGGCTGTCCGCGGTGCTAGGCGTTGGGAAGCTTGCCAGGACACCATGGGGCATGGCTGGAAAGCCGCCAATGATATTCTCCCCCACCTGAGTTAGCGACGTCCTCGGCGCCTTGCAAGATAATCATCGATCATGCTCTTGTAGAATTTGAGGTTTGTTTCCCTCTCCCAAGTATTTCCTTTATATCACAGCCCTGCCATTTCACCAGGAACCCTTGCTGATCTTTCCTTGAAGTATGAATCACTGGATCATCGAGAATGGCTTCTGCACGCCCTTTCCCTGTTAAATTAGGGCCTCGAATACTGGATGTTATGAGTTGGCTCTGCGAAGGATCCTCCATGTCTTCCCGAAAAGGTTTCAGAAGGATGACATGGAAGACTAGATGAATCTTCCACTAGGCTCGGGTATCTGCCCGGTATGCAACTTTCCTAATGCGCTTCTCAATGGACGAGGGTCCAATGTACTTTTGCAACATGCGAGGGTCATGGACCCCTGCAAACAAGTATCGCTTTGGGATTTTCACCATCACTTTGTCTCCTACTTAGTATTCAACAAAACGACGATTTTGATCAGCATGCTTTTTCATCCGCTTTTGGGCTTTGACAAGATAGCTCCGCACTATCTCCAAATTTCGCTTCCATTCCTTCGAGAAACTAGCAGCTTGAGGAGATTTCAACATGTTTGGAGTATTCACAGTGTATGGGAGTAGTGGTTGCTGTCCGGTAACAATTTCAAAAGCGCTTCTACTTGTACTAGAGCTCTTTTGTGAATTGAAACACAGCTGAGCAACATCCTAAAGCTTCACCCGATTCTTCTGCGATCCGGTAACAAAATGGCGGAGCTATTCCTCCAGCATTCCATTGAACCGCTCCGTCTAGCCATCAGATTGCGGATGGAAACTTGAAATGTGTCTCAACTTGGATCCGAGGCACTAAAATAGTTAAGTCCAAAAGTTGCTAGTGAAGCGAGAGTCGCGATCACTAACGTTGTCTTTAGGCAGACCCCAATATTTGACAACATGAGAAAAGAATAATTGAGTTGTATCCTCTTTTGATATATATTTTGGAGCTGTTATAAATGTGGCATACTTGAAAAAGATAGTTGTAAGATCTCCAACTTTGATCAATCCGGTGATGAAATTCAGACACACGCTTTCCCAAGGTCTCTTTGGAACAGGCAATGGCTCCAAAAGTCCCGCTTGTGTCAAGTGGTCTGACTTGTCTTTATAACATAGTAGGAAAGTCTTCACATGCTGCGCAACATCATCAGCCATTTGAGGCCAATAATAAGCACGGCGCAACAACGCCATGGTCCGTTCTTCACCTGGGTGGCCGGTTCACAAACTATCATGGCATTCCATCAGAAGAGTCCTTCGCAGATCGCCTCCTTTAGGAACTTAAAGTCTATTCCTTTTCACATTCAAGAACCCATCTTCCACGTAGAACTGGTAAGTCTTTCCTTATCCTACAAAATCGATCAAATACTGTGCAGCAGGATCCTTGGTGAGTAGATCCTGTATATGGTCTTTTGATAGTGGTGGCAACTTTTCTCCCCCTTAGGGTGGCAAGTAGGCACGTCGATGCTCGGTCAGCCCTCCGACTAAGCTCATCAGCAACTTGGTTGGTCTTCCCATTTCGGTACTCCATGTTGAAGTGAAATTCCGTTAGGAGTTCCTGCCACCTGGCCTATCGGCCATTCAACTTTGGCTAAGTCATGAAATAACTAACAACTATGTTGTCTGTCTTGACTATGAACAAGGTTCCCAGCAGATAGTGCCTCCAAAGGCGTAAGCAGTGGACGAAAACCAATAATTCTTTATTGTGGGAGGCGCAACGCCGTTCTGTAACCTTCAACTTCCGACTCTCCTACGCCACTAGATGCCCCTCTTGTAGCAAGACTCCGCCCAGAGCATAGTCATAGGCGTCGATTTGTACTTCAAACGGCTTGGTCAAATTAGGGAGGGCCAAGACGGGGCTACTAGACATAGCCGCTTTTAATGCGTTTAAGGCCTCCGCTCGCATGGGACCCCAATCTCAAGGTGTGGCTTTCTTTAGGAGTTATGCCAACGGCACTGAAATGAGAGAGTAATTTTTTACAAACCGCTTATCAAAGTTGCATAGGCCAAGGAACGCCCTCAAGGCGTGGATATCCTTAGGCAGCGGCCAATATCTGACAACCTGAATCTTCTGTTGGTCCGTCTTGATTCGCCCTTCCTCGATGACATGTCTGAGGAGTTTAATATGTTTTTGGGTGAAGGAGAATTTAGATAGATTCACATATAATTCGTACTCCCACAGATGGGCTAGGACCTTTCGCAATTGCTCCGTGTTCCTCCAATGTTTTGATATGTACCACAATGTTGTCCAAGTAGACCACTATGAATTCATTAATATATTCTTGGAAAACCTGGTTCATCAAGGTGTAAAATGTGGCTGTAGCATTACCCAAGCTGAATGGCATGACCAGGAAGTCGTACGACCCATATCTTGTCACACAGGGCGTCTTGTGTTCATCTCCCTCAAGAATCCTGACTTGCCAGTAACCTGTCTTCAGGTCTATTTCTGTGAACACTGTAGCACCACCTAGTCTATTGAGCAAGTCTGCCATCAATGGGATAGGAACTTGTTCTTCGCGGTGATTTTGTTCAAGACCCGATAATCCACGCAGAGTTGTAGGGTGCATCTTGCTTCTTTTGGAACACCAGGGGACCCATAAAGGGACTTAGAGGCCACAATGATCCCCGTGTCCAGTCAACTGTCTTCAAAGGTCGGTTAAGTTTGGTTTGTGACATTTTGTAAGGCACCTGGGCAGGTGGCTTCTCACCCGGCACCAACTCAATCTCATGATCCATAGTACGCCTAGGCGGTAATCGCTTTGGCATGTCCTGTGGCATGACATCTTCAAACTCCTTTAGAAGCTCCTTCAGGGGTGCAGGAATGGGACCCGAAAAGCGTTAAATATCTTCGATACATAGGGTAGCCAGGAACGTAGGTTCATGTCTTTTGACTCCCTTCTTCAATTGAAAGGCCGAGATGTTCTCTGCGACCATCTTATGGTTGTACATGGGATAATGCAGGGCTTGGCCTCGTTTTCTCCCGTCATCAGTAGCATGTCTGTATAAGGTACAGAAATGATGTTGGTTTTCCTCATGAATTCCAATCCAACTATCAGTTCGAAGTCATCTATGATCACCACGCGCAAGTTGAATTTTCCTTGATAAGGACCAAGCTTCACTGGCACTCCTTTGGCTATTCCACCCACTGGATGAGGCAGTGAGTTGATAGCTTGACACGACCTCTGCCCTTTTCCACAACTAGACCAAGGCGCTCTACTTGAGTTGAGGCTAAGTAGTTGTGAGTAGGGCCCATGTCTATCATCGCCCGAATGGGCTTGTGATTAGCTTTATCTCGACGAACATCATGGTCTTCTCTTGGTTAAGAGGAGGATCCTCATCTGCCTTCTTTTTCCCTTTATTGGTGGTTGGGCATGGTTCCTTTTTCCTACGAATACTGACACTGGTTCTCGCTAAGGTCTCAGAAATGGAACAAACAAGTGCATTAAAGGCACCTCTTGGTTCCGTCTGGTCAGCGTCATCTGTGTCGTCTTCCTTTCCATCATCAAAATTTTGATGGGCGTTCATCTGTGACCGTGGGCATTCATTGTTCCAATGTGGCCCGCTGCAATAACGGCATCCTGAAGGGGGCTTCCTCCCCCGATCGTTGTTGTGAGACGCAACACTATTGCTGTTTGAGGAAGGAGTCTTAGATTTGGTTGCACTCTGAACTCCTCCACTTCTGCTTAGGCCACCATTGCTAGGCTAGACCCTTTTGTGTCCTCCTTGAATAGGCGATTGAGGCATATCCTTCCGAGTTTCCACTTGATAGTCCCCAATGCATTCCACTGCTCGGATCGCCTTGGGTAAAGTGTCTACCCTTTGTCTTTGCACCTCCATATGGGCATAAGGTTTCAATCCTTCCTGGAATGTGAAGAGTTTGTCTTTGTCCCCATATCCCGTATGTTCAGGATGAGCGCGGAGAATTCCCAAACCTAATCCTACACTAACTTGGTCTGGCAGAGCTCCTATAGCTTTCTCTGTGCATTGTGCTCAACATTTTCAGGGAAGAACTGTTGGCGTATGGTTGCCTGTAGTTCTTCCCATGTCTTGAAAGTATCTTCACTGGCTTCTTATTTCACCCTCCACCAGAGTTTAGCATCACCCTGAAGATACATCGCAATCGTTGCTACCTTTTTTGCTTCTTATAACTCCCCGACGGCATCGAAGTACTGTTTGATGTCGAAGATGACGTTTTCCATTTCCTTAGCATTCCGAGCTCCATTGTATGGTTTTGGCTCAAGAATCTTCAGGTTTTGTGGTAAGGGGCGAAGTTCATAACACCCCCAATCTGGTTTCTGCCTCCTCGAAACAGGCCTTGTACTGCAACATTGACAACATTGAGCTGGCCTGTCAAGTTGTCTATGGTTTGCTGCATGACAGCCACCTTGTCTTCCTCTTGTGCCCTATAGGTTAATCCTCAGTCCGCTCCTGTTGGAGGACCTCGAATTTACTGAAAATTTCAGCTTCCTCTGTGGTTGCTATTTGACGGCCTCCTTCAGAGTCACGACTGATATTAGCAATATCACTTTCGGCTTGCCGCATCCTGCGGCCCAGGTTGTCCAACCTTTGCAGTAGACTGGTTCTTAGATCAGGAACCGTATTCATCGTTGGTTGTAATACAATAACCGTCTCTTCAAAGGCCGCAATGTGGTGCCCATGATTCACCATGGTCAGAAATGGTGATAATGGCAATGTGTTCCCTCGTCTGATGTCGAGCTTAGGCTCTGATACCAACTGTTATGCGGCACCTTCCTGAGATTCATTAGAAGGGCGACGTAAGGCTGAGCAACTGATGTTCGTGCAGCTAATATCCGCTAACTGGAGTCCCCTCCGTACGCTAGACAAGACTGTTAGTACCGTACAGAAGAACTAATGTCAAGAGCAATTGATAGAACAGAAAGGAGAATGTGAATGAAAGAAAGCTTGATTGCCTTAATGAAAGCTATTACCGAAAAGCGACACGGTGTCGAGGGGGAGAGACACCATTACAGAGAATTATTTGCTTGCTAGAAAGTTTCATTGCTTGATCCCCTCTAATAATGCCTAAAAAAATAAATCAAAGTTATAGGACTTGACCTAACTAAGATAGAGAGACGTAATGGAAGTACAAGAAGTAAAATTACTCTATATTTACAATGAAAAGGACATAGATTCCTACAAAGTAGAAGCAGGTCCGTTGGCAGCAACCTTGTCTTTAGCATCAGAGTCTGCGCGCAATGCTGTTGGCATCTGCCTGCAGCTGGGCGCTGGCGAGGGCTATCGGTGGAGCGACATAAGGACATGCGCGCTTTTCACTTGGCGCGGCCAAGACCACAGGGCCTTCCATGACGCTAGGCGTTGGGAGGCTTGCCAGGACACCATGGGGCGCTTCCAAGAGGTAATGGGGCATTGGCTGGAAAGCCTCCCATGACAGTGCTTTTGATTTAAAATGATGCTAGTGCCCCTATTCATTGAACTTATAAGTTGATAGGAATTATTATTACGATCGAGCCTTAATCCTGCTTGTTAGCTTTGCTCCTTTTATTTCCCAATTAGTTTTTACTTGAACCATTTATTTCATTTGAATGATGTTATATTTCCAAGCACCAGCATAATCCTCTTATGGTGTTTTAAATTTCTAAACATTAATTTAAATAAAAGATTATTAAATTAAGTTTTGAAAGATTAATGTGGACGACAAATTTGAATGTAAAATTATATAAAGCATTTGGAAGCATATTTTCCCATATCTAAAACAATTTCTTTGAATAAAAGAAAGAAAAAAAGAAGAAAAAATGACCACGTAATTACTTTCTTTATGAAATAAAACATTAAAATATTACAGATAAAAGAGAGAGAATTCTTACTGATTTTGGGATGAATTACAGTAGAATAGAACCTCTCTATATATAGTGAAAAAGTGACTTAGCCACAAAGTAACAAACTTTAAAATCTCTCTAAAAGATAAACATTCACCTTAAATATAATATTATTTATAACACTCCCCCTTGAATATCTATTCAACAGATAATGTGGCTTGTTAAAATCTTAACTAAAATAGAACCCAATGGGAAAAAAGTTCTAGTGAACGAAAAAGAGTACACATATTTAATAATACGCCTTTTGGTTACCTCGTTAAAAACCTTGCATGGAAAACCCAGTGGGACAAAACCTTATAAGGAAAAAAGAGTACAACGAATATTAACTCTCCCAGATGGGAGCATCAATTCACATCGTGGAGCTTCGCATCCCAATCTAGTACACTAGCTTCATGAAGGTTGACGTCGGTAGAGATTTGGTAAGCAAATCGGCCTTATTATTACTTGAACGAATCTGCACATTGATATCATCATTCTTTTAAAGATCATGTGTGAAAAATAACTTTGGTGAAATGTGCTTTGTCTTATCTCCTTTTATGAATCCTCTCTTCAGTTGCGCTATGCATGATGTTTTGTCTTCATACAAAATCATGGGTATTTTGTCACACTTCAAACCATATTTTTCTTGAATAAGATGTACTATAGACCTCAACCACACACATTCTCGACTTACTTCATGAATAGAAATTATCTCAACATGATTAGATGAAGTATCCATGATTGGTTGCTTAGTCGATCGCCAAGATATGATAGTGCATCCACATGTAAACACCTAGCCTGTTTTAGATCGAGCCTTGTGTGGGTTAGATAAATATTCAACATTGGCATAAGCAATAAGATCGGGAGTGCAATCGTTGCCATAAAATAACTCATATTGATAGTCCCTTTTAGATACCGCAATATGTGTTTGATTCCATTTCAATGTCTCCTTGTAGGAGCAGAATTATATCTTTCTAAGATATTAACTGAAAAGGTTATGTCAGGCCTTGTAGTATTAGCAAGATACTAACCAATTGCACGGAAATGGTCCTTCAGGACCAAGAAGCTCTTCATTCTTTTCTTGAGGTCGAAATGGATCGTTATTCACATTAAGTGATGAAAAAACCATTGGAGTACTTAACGGATGTGCTCCATCCATGTAAAACCGTTTTAATACCTTTTCTGTGTGGGGAGATTGATGAACAAAAATCCTGTTTACCAAAAGTTCAATTTTCAAATTGAGACATAATTTTATCTTTTCGAGATGTTTCATCTCAAATTTCTTCTTTAAATAATCAACTGCCTTTTGGAGTTCTATAGGAGTTCCAATAAGGTTTATGTCATCAACATATACGGCGAGTACAACAAACTTCGATGTTGTTTTCTTTATAAAACCACATGAACAAATGTCATCATTTATATAACTTTTCTTTAATAAATACTCACTAAGGAGATTATACCATATTCATCCTGATTGCTTTAGATCATACAAATATCTTTGTAATTTGATTGAAAATATTTTCTGAGACTTCAAATTTTGCGCGTCAGGCATTTTAAATCCTTCAAAAATTTTAATGTATATCTCATTATCAAGTGAGCTACAAAGGTAGGCTGTAATCACAACCATTATATGATGTCAAGCTTTTCATGTACAACAAAACTAATGAGATAACGAAGCGTTATTGCCTTTGTCGCACCACCTTTTTCGAGGAAAGGAGTTTTTCCACTTTAAATGACATTATTGAAATGAGATTATTTATTTAAGAAGTGCCACTTGAAATAATTGTTAAGGTGTCACGACCCCAAATTTTCACTTTAGGATGTTGTGATAGAACCTAGTCACTAAGACTAGGTAAGCGTAACGAACCAGATCAAATAAGAAAGAAAGTACAACTAAAAACAAGATATAAACGGATAAGTCTCATTAGAATCTCAATACTGAACCAGAATAGAACATCTCCCAAAACCCGGTGAGACTGAGTCATAAGCTCTACAGGAAAGTACTAAAATATCTATGTACATCACTGTCTGAATAAAAGATAAACGGTAATAAGGGATAGCAGAAGGTGACTCTGAGGCCTGCGGACGTCGAGCAGGTATACCTTGAAGTCTCCGAAAATAGCTGAAAGATCACTAGCATCCGGCACTGGTAGATGTGCCTGGATTTGCTCAAATATGTGCAGAAGCGTAGTGTGAGTACACCGCAACGGTACCCAGTAAGTATCAAGCCTAACCTCAATAGGATAGTGACAAGGCCAGATCAAGACACCTACTAGGAGAAAAGAAATAAACAGGGTATAGCATAATCTAAATATGGGAAATGAGGAAGTAAATGACAAGTATACAGTTCAATAATATAAGCTAACAATGGAGATTTAAGCAGTAAAGGCAACTACGAGTAAACACATGATAAAACAACGCGAAGGCAAATACGGATAATTACAAGTAAAAAAATGAAGAAACAATAACAACTGTTCAACCAACAAGCCTTTTCAACATGGAATGTACAACAAGAATCACAATCGAGGTACCACCTCGTATTCACATTTCACAATTTCAATCACAATCTTTTCTTATATCACCGTGTGAGCCTTACATTTAGTTTTGAAAAAATATTTTTTCCGAAATAGCTACACGCGTTTTCGTCCACCTTTTCTCACCCCGTGGCTTCGAGTAATTTCCTTACTAGCAACACGTGTATCAAACCCACCTTATCTCACCGCATGCTATCAATCTCTATCCTTATACCAGCGCATGCATATCAATATCACAACCCAATAACAACTCGCACCATAAGTGCCCATATGCCACAACTTGTCAAAATCAACAATACGAATGTTTTCACAACAAATAGCCCATAACTCAACCACAATGTGTGCAAGAATTTCAATAATGACATAATGAATGAGATGTACTCAACAAGAAAAGATATTTCAAAATCAGCAATTCCAACCTCAATGTGATAATAGCTTTCACCACTTTAATGTCAATAACCCAACAAGACGATAATTCCCACGAAACAACAACTTCAAGTAAGAGTGCAACAATAAAGAGGTAATAAGACAATAAGGAATGTAACAACTTCAACTAAAGCATATGAGAGAAAATATAACATGTAAGAGGTAGAACAAGTGCTAACAAAGCCAACTAAAGCATGTAAGAGTAGATTAACACATGTAAGAGTAGATTAACAATGAAAGATATAACATGTCATGGTAATTCAATTAAAGGTATGGAAAGAGTCTAAATAATCTAAACCGGTCAAATACCATATATAGCTCGTGTACACACTCGTCACCTCGCATATACGTCTTCCACATAACACAAATAGCACATTCAATCCAAATCCTATGGGGTAGTTCCCCCATACAAAGTTAGGAAAGATACTTACTTCAACTAGGCTAACTAACCCTCGAAAATAGCTTTTCCCCTAAAATTTGCCTCCACATGGCTCAAATCTAACCAAAAATGACTTAATATCATGAAATAATACAAGAAAAAATAATTACAATATTATAGCTATGATCTTTACCCTTTTACCAAAAATTTAACAAAAGTCAACCCGGGGCTTGCCCAGTCAAAATCCGGGTCCAATGGTAGATTCCGACTACTCATAATCCTACGAGTCTATATATATGTGTTTTATTTTCAAATCCGAGTCCAAATCGACTCTCAAAATCCAAATCTTCATTTTTCAAACTTTGAAAAAAATCCCCAATTTTACTATTTGATTCTCATGAATTTGATGTTAAATTTAAGATATAATCATGAAATATAGTTAAAAATTTATTAGAATCACTTACCCAATGTTTGCAGATGAAAATTCCCTATCCAAATCGCTTCTCACCGAGTCTAGGGTTCTAAAATATGAGAAATGAGGCTAAAATCCCGAATTTTCTAACTTTTGTTCAGTTCCAGATGTCTCAACTGCGAAGAAAAGCTCGCAATTGCGGCAACTACCCAGCCTACAGGGACTTCGGTAATGCAACAAATGGGTTTTCAAATGCGAACTCTGTCCCATCGCAAATGCGACATAATCGTCGCAAATGCGATCCTACTCTGCCCAGGCACTATTTTGCAAATGCGAAAGGGAAAGTCGCATTTGCGACTTCTGACCTTTCCTGCCAATTCTTAATTGCAAGGCTGGTGCTTGCAATAAAAACATCAGTGCACCAGCACACTAGAATTTCTGTTTCAGTCACCATTCCGAAATACGTCCTAAAAATATCATACAAACTCGATCGCGCGATCAAAACATAAAAGTAACATCTACAACTATAATTTGGACATCAAAATGCATGAATTTCAAAGAAAAGTTCAAGAACCTCTAGAATTGCAACCAAGCGTCTGAATCCTATCGAATCAACTCTAAATGCCACCAAATTTTGCAGGCAAGTTCTAAATAGCATAACGAACCTATTTCAAGTCTCAAAAACTAAATTTCGAATCCGATAACCAAAAGACAACATACGGTCAAACTTTTAAACCTCAAATTGCCAATATTCGGCAAAATAACATAAATCAACCTACGGACCTCCGAATTCAATTCCGGGCACACGCCCAAGTCGAAAATCACGATACGAAATTATCAGAGCCATCAATATACCGTTTTGGGGTTGTTTTTATAAAAGTCAATATTTGGTCAACATTTCTAACTTAGGCTTCCAAGCCAAGAACCAAAGGGTCCAAATCAACCCGAAATCTTTCCGGAACGAAACTAGCCAACCTCGCAAGTCATATAACCATAAAAACATATGTGTGAAGCATCAAAAGAGGAAACATGGCACAAATACACAAAACGACCGATCGGGTCGTTACATAAGGTGTCCCAAGTAACCTGTTTATTTTAAAATCCCAATTCAAGGAAAGTTTGACTATGTTAAAGTCTGGAAACACAGAAGACCGGGTAAAGAATAATGTTAACCCAAGAGAAGTTGTGAGGCACTCCCGGATTCCGTAATTTTAGCATGGTCGCTTAACAAGTACGCTCGGCTTGATTATCTAACTATTACATGTTTTAAAAAGCTCTGCGCCCTTTAATCTCTTACCGCTTTTATTGTATATGTAAACCTTTTTAATATTTATGGAGTTTCTTTAAACAAGTTACAATGTCATATACTTATACACATCGCAAATCGCGCCACGTGAAACGCACCCGCAATTTACAACATGTTTTAATTTTATTACTACTGTTGAAGTTGGTTCATCACAAACGTACGTTTGAATTTAGGGTTACGTATCGTGACTATGCTACGAGAACCATACCCATAATCACAATAATTTATTATTAATCACGCCTAAAGCGAGCTACGATATCAGGAGTTTAATTAATTTTCCAAAACTTGTTTGAGAATAATGTGAACGTCCGAAGGTTATGGATGATTTATTGTGATCAAGATGTGAAAATGAATTAGTCTAATCCGGAATTAACAGTTAATTACTAAGCTATCTCATCTTTGTACATGCTGTCTTAGAGGGGCTCGCTGGAAATCTGGAGTCACTAACATATTTGATAGCATCTAGAAATTACTTATCTTCAGAAGCACATTAACATTCGGTAGTGAAGGGAATTTGGGTGGAGGTGATTACATTTGGGCTTAAGCATTTGGAAAGCAAAAGAAATAAACTGGGCTTAATTGGAAGCCCCAATTCATTGGTCATGCCTCTGAAGTTGGCATTTGCGCATAAACAGTCACGATCCAGCTGGACTTCAAGTCGTTTGGGCCGAGTGGGCGGATAACTCAAATAAACCTGGCAAATTCGAATAGGATTTTTTCGTTCCTATACGGTATTTCAAACCTTATTACGAAAATATTATGTTTATGAATTTATCCGATCTAAACATAGTTTATCTACAAAATCTATACATTTGTTTAAGATAGAATCCTTTCTGCGATAGTCTTCCTTATTTAGGCGCGAGATTTTTAGGATCGCTTAGAGATTTTACTGACGCAATCCTCGCACCAATTATGAAGGCAACATATTCGTAGAATCCTTCTATTACGCAGATTTTCAGTGATTACCATCGCATCCTTCTATTCTCTGTCTTTTTTTGGTTTCCTCTGGTTTTCCATAAAGAATGATTTTGAACAATTCAATTGTAAACAATTAGCTACAATCGAATTGAATTTCACGACATAATGTCAAAATTAGCGATTATGCTTCAGCTCAATGGGCGGTGGGATAGCGTTGGGAGATACAATACTTTTGATGTTGACAGAATTGTAGTTAATGACGATTCAAATTATAGTCAATTGAATTCCGCAATAGTAGAGCATCTAATGATCGATACCTCCAAAAAATCATTGAAATCAAATACACTGTCAATGAACGTTGTCCTCCAATGGAAATTCGGAGCGATATGGGAGTGCGAGTGTATGGAGACGAAAAACAAAAACAAAAACTTAGGAATGTGTTTGCTATGTATAACAGTGCGTGATTTTGATTTGGAATGCAGTATGTCGAATGCGAGCACAATTGCATGTTTGCTCTGTTTTTCCAGTACTGATATTTTTTTAATTTCAAGTGTTTTATAATTTTTCTACATATTATCTACAATTTTACTACATAACAAATGTAGTTCAACTATTATGTCTCTACAAGCCATATTTCAAATAGTGAATACATGAATATACAGAGGTCTGAATTGCTATACTTTTAATTGAGTGCAGGTTCTTCTGATTATTGTAATACTAACATGGTACAATTATCAGGCAATTGTAACACAATTGGAGAAGTATCAGAAACAATGAAGTTGATTGATATGCAAACATCTCCTGCAATTGTGGAATATGAAAGTATCATCATAACATAACATACGCCAAATGTAATTGAAGTTAGCCAAGTTTACCAAGACAAGCAAATAATTGTCAGTGCAATGAAGCACTATTCTGTCATGAATAAGTTTCAATTTAGGGTGAAAAGGTCTAGTGTAAGAAGGTATGAACATTTTATTTATCAAATTCATATTGTGGATAAGTTGTAATTTTTTTGTATATAAATTGTTTAAGATAAGTTTTTATGCATAAACAGCCTCGTATTTTGTAGCTATAATTTCCATAATATTTTTTGAATTATTTTTATTCTGTAGCTACTGCCTCGTATGTGTTGGTGACAATTGTACGTGGCACTTCAAGGCCACCAGCATAAATGAATCAGCACTGTTCAAGGTTCGAAAATTCAATAGCTTGCACACATGCTCTTTGATGGACAACACATACATACAATGCAAACCAACTGCCATGGTAGTTGGCATCATGATGATGCCAAAATAAGCAGATCCTAAGACAATATACACACCAAAAGACATACAAACTGACATGTTGTCGGATCATGGAGTGAACTTAACATACGTGCCAGCTTGGAGAGCAAAGGAAAAGGCTTTGGAATTTTTGAGAGGTCATCCTGCTTATTCCTACAGCCGATTGCCGAGTTATTTGTATATTCTGGAGAAGACTTATCCGGGATCGGTAGTGAAATTGCAGAAGACTGAAGATGACTATTTCTTGTATGTATTTGTTGCACTTAGTACGTATATCAAGGGTTGGGAGTACTATAGGCCAGTTGTAGTAGTTGATGGCACCTTTTAGAAGTCGCTTCTAATATGCGACCGAAGAATCAAATGGTGAGGCCATGAGCACGAGTCTGGAACTATTGGACGAGAGGAGCGAGGCCGCCCTAGTCCGATTAGCCGCCCAGAAATAGCGGATAGAAAGATATTACAACCGGAGTTAATGGTCTCATCAACAGCATCCGAGCCCTCTTAAGATCGACCTCGACTAATGGGGGCCATCACCCTCGGGTCAAGCTTCTTGGCAAGGAAGGAAGGAAACTTTGTGCGTGAATAGTTCAGGCTCGGTCGTTAGGATTTATTGTATGGGCAACGGTCAAAGTGAACCGTGCCCGCGTAGGCCACCTTAGCCATAATACAAGCTTTTACACGCTTTTAGTCTTGTACATTACACATAGAAATGAAATGAAGCTTCTACCTTGCTATTATTCATTTTTTATTTTTAAAAGTATCAAGCCTAAGGGAATTTCGTACCTGGGGACTATCGAGCCCAAGGGCCACCCCTATTCGAGCCCAATGGGCTACCCCCACTCGAGGACTGTCGTCCGAAATAAGTTCGGGCGGCTCAGGTTATCAAACCCCAGAGGCACAAAACTTATTAGCTAGTGCCTAATCCTAAAAGGCTACGGCCACCCTAAAAACGGTTCGGACACGTCCGGAGCCCGTAATCAAAATATTAGGCCTTCAACAAAATTCTAAACATGTTAAAAGGTTACCCTCAGCAAAGGCATAGTCTAACAACATTTAAGCAAGTATCTTGGGGAAACTTCCGGTCACTCCGAGTTTTCACAAATTTCAAAATTACATCAAGGAAATGTTCTGTTAGGACCTCCAGAAAATGACTTATTACTACGTTCGATTTTGTGCTAAGACATTAGAAATATTTGCAGTTATAAAAAGATGCTAAGATAATAGAGACTTGAAAATTGCCAAAAGGGGAAATTTTCATATATTCCAGAATATCTTTACAAAGGCCCAAAAAAACGGCCTCCACAAAAAATATGTACAGGAAACAAAAACTAAAAAATCCTAAGTCATTTACGCCTGATCTTCACGGGAGCCCGACTCGTCACTAGAACCATCGGGGCCTTCGGATTCTTCAGAGACCTTGGAGCCCTCTTCACCTTGGGGTTCAACTAGCTTCTTTGCCTCGATCTCAAGTCTTTTTGCTTCCTCGATCTCGGCAGACAGGTCAAAGCCTCAGGCATGGATTTCTTTGAGGGTCTCCCTTTGGGATACCAGCCTCATGTACTCAGTAGTGGTCCTTAGGCGGGCCTCGGCTGCTTCAACATCAGCCTTGTATTGTCCATCATCTCGTCACCATCGGCTGAGGTTATCTCCAACCTAGACCTCGTTATTTCGAGCTCCTTACCAAGGGCATCTCAGAGATCCTCATTTTGCTGAGCCCGCGTATCAGCCTTCTCCTTTTCCACCCGAAGCCGAACTCCCACCAAAGAAATCTTGGCCTGGTTGGTCTCCTTCTTCGAGGCCAACAGGTCTATCTTGCTTTTCGACCTGTCGGCCGTTACTTGGATCTCGCCCATCTCCTTGCAGAGTTGGTCGATCTGGTCAATCTTCTGCTAGAACTTCGAAGTATTGTTATTAGCCTCTCCCACTGGAACCTCATTTCTAACTTCAAAACCTTTACCTTCTCCACCAAGACGGCGTGCTCCTACCTTAAGGTTGATGCTTCTTTCTGAGCTGCATCCAACTCGGCCTAGAGGTTCTTGGCAACCCTCTCTTGCTGCTCGCTAAGAAGCTTGTACATGTCCCTTTTTTGGGCAAACTCCTTGATCTGAGGCTCGAGTTGATTGACCTCAACCCGGTACCGAAGGAAAATCTCGTGGTGAAGTACCAAGGCCTGCAGAAAGGCGACAATCGTAAGAAATATCAAACACAGATAACAATAGATCGATGGAAATTAAGAATACCTTACCCGGTTCAGTGTCTGCTGCGCCTCATTAAAAATGCATGGCACGTTCACCTCATTTATTTTTGCCAGGTCCTCCTCGGTCACCAGGCATCGGAGGTAGCTAGCTACCCCTACAGACGGTCAGTATAGTCGATCTCTTATAATCAGGGTCCACACTCATAGCAGAAAACCGGTTGATTAATTTTGGGCTCAAGCTCGGCCCGCCAGCCTCTGAGAATGTTTCCTTCTTCGGAACCTCCAGGTTGCCCAGCCCGGAGAAGTCTTCCAAAGCAAACGAGTCCACACCATCAAAAAAAGGAGTGGAGGGGATCATCCGCACTATGGACCCCCTCATTAGACTTTTCTTTTATCGCTTGGGCCTCCTCGAGCTTGGACTTAGTGTAGGAGGGCGTCCCCGAGATATTAGTTATACCGGGTGCTTCCTTCGGAGCAGAGCCGACATCTTGGGGAGTTTCACTTCGGGTATCCACATCAATCTTTTGAGTTGGAGCGGGGTCAATCTCACGAGTCCCCCCCTTGGATGCCTCCAATTCCCCGGATAAGTCATCCCATGGCTAACAAAAATGGGTTCATCCTTTAGCTCATCCCTAAGCCGAAGAAGAGAGTGGGAATCCGGCGCCTGGGAACTAGAGCCCCCCCCCCTCCCCCCCCGGTTTTGCGAAGCACCCTTTTCTTTGGTTTCTTCACCTCGGAGCCCGAGGGTTTTCTCTTCCTTTTCTTCGTTTCCTCCGTGGCAACAACGGAGGGATCAATGGACGGGGACACATCCTCGTCTCCTTCCGAAGGCCTAAGTTCGGTGGTCTTAGGCAATCATGCAATAACAGAAAGGAAGAGGAGTTAGTGTAATAAAAGATAGAAACGTTATATTGGTTATTTAGAAAGAGGCCTTACCATGAGAACAGGCCTCCCATCGGCCCTTGAGATTCTGCCATGTGAGCTCAAAGTACGACATATGAGAATAGATGCCCTCGATCCATTCCTTTAGCCAGGAACCGCATTCGGAACGCAGGTAACAGCTGCACAACCACAAGCATGAATGAGAAGAAAGAAGTTGAAGGAAAAGAATTTTGACGTTTAAAGAGAGATTGCGCTTACGAAACGCATTCCACTTCTCAGGTAATAGCATGTATTGCGTGGGATCAAATCCTCGATCTTCACTCAAATAAAGCATCCCTACCAGCCTCGGTCTTGATCTTCGTCAATACTCGAAAAGAGAGCCTTGCTAGCCCGGCGAGTAAGCTTGATCAGTCACCCTCGGAACATTCGGGGACTGTATAATCGAAGTAGGTGGTCGATTGTGAACCGACGAGACTCGTCTTATTCTCGAAGTAGAGGAGGAGGATCACAATCTTCCACAATGATGGATGGATTTTCCCGAGGCACACCTCGTACCTCTTATGAAAGTCCAGAACGATCGGGTCCACTGGACCTAGTGTGAAGGGGTAAGTGTAAGTACTTAAGTACCCCTCTACATGGGTAGTAACGACGTCCTCGGGCTTGGGGCCTGCTACATCCTTGCCTTCCCAATTGCAGTCCTTTCGAACTATGGGAAGAACGTCTTCATTCATGGAGCATATGTATCTCGAGACCCCTTAGCCCCAGTCCTGTTTGCGTGAGGGCTTCTCGACTTTAAAGTCATCTGCAGTTGAGCAGCCTCCGAGAATAAACGCTTTCAAGGGAGGCTCGGGGGCCAGTACTTTAGCAACTACGTCGGGGGAAGCCGTTTCGAGGGTGACTACTTTAGGGTCAACTGCCTCAGTACCAGCCACAGATTGGGATGATGAAGAGGCAACTTGTTGAGGAACGGATTTTGATGTTTTGCCATTGTTATATGGGGAGGCTTTGAAAATTTGAAGAAAGAATGCAAAGTTTTGGAAAATCGGGTTTTGAAGATGAAGAACAAAGTATGAAGATTTAAAGAAAGTCTGTAAAAATCTGGAAATCACTGTGAAGATTGAAGAACAAGGATGACGATATGAAGGTTTGATGATGGCTGGAAAGTTCGAAGGTCATAATTTAGTCGAAAAGTAAAAAAAGAACAAAGGGAAGAAGCTTTTATAGGGAAACAGCCGACGCTTCGCATTCGGGGGCAACCAGCCAATGAGCGACACGTGTCCTAAGTTAGAATGACGCCATTGATGGGACGTTTCGACTCCCTTTTCGTGACGTACGAAGGAAGGAACCCGAGTCATCTGTCATTTCCTATCATTTCGGCAAGCCTACTCTCTAAGAAACGAGGGACTATCAGTATACGGGTAAAACCAAGCCCACTGAGCACCCTGGTTTACCGGTGAGGCAAGCAGAGCAGGGACATGACCATAAGAAATCGGAGTTAGAGCGAGGAACCCCTTGTATTAGCGCTCGAGCAACACACCTGCCCTCGGGGGCATCGAGACCACATCCTCCGGGTCTGGTTGGAACACCAAGACTTCGAAGAATATTACCAAACTACTGCACACAACTAACAAAGGGATGTGATGTTCGTGCCCAAGCGGATATTACGGCGAGAATCTCGGCCCATATCGGCAGAAAATCAGTGACTAGCAAAACGCAAGATTTTTACCTTTCTTAGGATTGTATTTTGGGTAAAACTCCCCCACTATATAAAGGGGAAGCCTATTATTCATTATGGATATTGTAACACGCATACCAAGGAAATTTACTTCTATTCTCTCTAAATGTTATTCAAAATTCTTATTTTTGTTCATAAGTTCTTCATAAGCGCAAGCTCGGAACCGAAGGTAGTTTCCTCGTTAAGACATTAACCGAGCTCGAGACTCTTATCATTGGTTTGGCCACTTATTACGTCTTTTATTTGCTTAATCTAACGCCATTGATCACTTGTATTGAATTAATCTACATATCCTTAAAAACATATATAAATTCAATTGTTATCCATTTTTAAGTGCAAATAGTTTGCAAAGTTTAGATTGATACTATTTCAGCGGAAGAACATATGAAAAAAAATAAAAACTAGAAGAAGTTAATAATTTTGAAGTGGAAAAAGTTGGAAAATCTATAAGCAAAAGAAGTTCAACTGATAAAATACATCAGATTTTGAGTTAAGAAAAAAATAGGAACATTTTGACAGGAAATCCTAGAGCTTTGACCAGTCTATTGCCATGTCAAGAAAATGGGTTAAACCAATTAGTTTTTGTGGTTGGTTTGGGTTAGACAATTAGTTTTTGTGATTAGGTAAACACTTGAATGTTGTGGTGGTTTTAACAATATTTTTTGTGGTTAATTAAAGTCTTAACTAAATTTTTATGGTTAGTTAAGGTACTAACCAGTTGTAATATTGGTTATGAATGCTAGTAAATGCAGTTTATGAATGTCATTAGTTATGTAGTTTATGAATATCCTAAGAAGTGCAGATTTTTGTGAACGTGATTGTGTCGAAAGTGCAGAGTTTAGTCAATGTGAAAGTCATATTTTAGAGCTACTTGAGATGTGAAAATAGAATAGCAAATAGCTTAATGGTTCACCATGTGCTTGTGAACCTATGTCTTTATATTCTAGCTGGTGTTGTAATAATTAGCTCTACTATAAATATATTGATTGCTAGAAGACAGGTTTATCTACTTCCTTGGACAAGATAAATAAATAGGCTTCCCACTTCAACTTTAGGGGTCAAAAAGGTTTATCAATTCAATTAAATGTGCATATCAGTTAAAAGTGCATATTCTTATTAGTTAAACATGCAGTTTTTTGTTTCTGTTGCAAAGGTGCAGATCTTTTATCCATATCTTTATGTTACTTGTTTATTAGTTAACAAGATAAAATCCAATAATACAATCTTGAAGTACCAATTTCAAGAAAATGGTATTTTATTCCCATCAATACAAGGAAATATTAAGTTTAATATAAAGTTATAAACCGATTACAATAAAAATCACCCTTCTTCAAGATTACATAAGTGATAAGTGGAAATTTTGACTACTTATTAGCGCCTTTAAACTTTTGTTTTAGTCCAAAAGCGTTTAATTATGTTCCCGAAAACTAATGAAATATGCTTAATTGCAAAAATATTGGAAGATGAACTCTCCAGATGAAATCCAACTCAAAAAGGAGTAATATGAATTCAAAGACATAAAAGCCATAGAAACTCAGAAGTGTGGACTACAGAATAACATCTGCGGCTACAGGTTGTGAAGGAAAAACCATCAGAGTTTGGATTAAAGTGCGGTCCGCACATGAATTGTGCGGCCGCAAAAGCTGGCCAGGAGCAAAGTTCAGAGAAGATGCATTTCAAGTCCCCTAGAAGTGCGGACCGCACAAGAATTGTACGACCGCAGAAGAAGAGTTATGCAGCCGCAGTTACAATTGTGCGAACTGCAGAAGAGCAAGATGCAGCCGCAGTTACAATTGTGCGGACTGCAGAAAGAGTGCATTGCAGCCGCAGACCAGAATTATGCGGCCGCAGACTTCCAATCCTGTCAGGCTGAAGAAAAGTGCGGACAGCACATGGAATTGTGCGGCCACAGAACCTCCCAAAGGATATTTTTGTCCGAAATTTCCAACTATGTATAAATAGACGAGTTTCCCATTTTTAAGTCAAGTTTTTTATATCAGCTGCTACAGTAGACGTTTCCTTTTACTCTCTTTAGTAGTTTTTTTATATTTTGAGCTATTTGAACATAGATTTTATCATTTTAATTAGCAATATGAGTTTAATATCATTTCTTCTTCTATTTCTTCCATTTCAAGCATGAGTAGCTAGATTTTCACTAGGGTTGCGACCCAACTCTAGTGTGTAAACTTAATGGGTGTTTAATTTAATGCTTGTTTATGGTTAGGTGTTTATTATTTAGCCTTGTTCTTGCTTTTATTTGTAGAATTAATAGTTGCAAATATTAGTTTATGCCTATTTGACTTGGTCTCTACTTGAGAAAGAGAAACTTAGTCTAAGAAAACTTGGATAACAAGAGATTGGGTCAATCAAGAGATTGATAAGCCCAATTAAAGGGTTGAACCTAGAGATAGTAACAACCTGACTTGAGCTTTTATCAACCCTTTTATTCAATACCCATTTGGTTGAGAAAGCCAAATTGGACAAAAAACACTCTCTGACCGAGAGGTATTGAGTGGGTAATTGAGTTTTGATGGCTATAATACACCTCGACCAATAAAACAAGCTTTAAAGTTTATATTCCATTAGGGAAACACCTAGGTGAAGGTCATAGCTTTAGGCTTTTTACAACATTTGAAAAACAACAAAAATAATTTCCTAGTTCTATTTCTTAAATAGCAATCATAGTTAAATTAGACTTTAAAACAAACCAATTTTGCATAAGTGAAAATTTAGATATACAAACTCACACGCTACGATATATACTACTAACTCCCACAGCTCCCTGCGGAATTCGACCCCAACTGTTGTTGTGTATTATTATTACATCAACCGTTTTCATAACCTTGAATTGAGGTGTGAAATTGGACAAGACCAAGTTTTGGCGTCGTTGCCGGGAGCTAAAAACGGTGTTATCTATATATTTATGTGTGTTTTTGAGAATATCTTCTTTTCCTTCCTTGTTACTAATGTGTGAGTTATTGTAGGTGCAATCATGGCAAACAACGAGCTCAGAAACATAGCTTTGAGGGATGTGGACGTTGAGGATGACCAAATGGATGAGGTCCCTCTTGAACCTCAAGCCAATAGACGAGGCCGAGCGCCTCAAGACAATATGCCCGCTCCACCCCCACCTCCACCACGAGCGGCTCCACACCGGGTGTTTCCAAATGAAGGGTATGCAAGTGCCTATAGTCCTTCCCTGTATTAGGGCGGGCAACTTCCAAATAACCAACGTGATGCTCACTTTGCTCGAGCAACGAGGGTTCTTCACCGGTGCACCGGGTCAAAATGTATATAAACATTTGAAGGGGTTCGTAGATACGTGTTGGGGGAGAAAACATACTAATGTCTCCGAGGATGCTTTAAGGCTAAGGCTTTTTCCTTCTCCCTACGGGGGAAAGCTTTAGATTGGTTGGAACGCTTGCTAAGTCATTCCATTCATACTTGGGATGAACTAGCGGAGAAATTTATTTCTAAGTACTTCTCCCCCGGGCACATGGCTATACTTCGGGATGAAATTCTAGCATTCAAGCAAGATCCCAATGAACCACTACAAGATATTGGAAAGGTATAGAACAATGGTGAAAGAGTTCCCTAACAACGATATGACGGAGAACATGATTTAACAAACTTTCTACCACCAACCAATGTGTAGTGAATCAACTTGCCGGTGGGTACTTCATGACTACGCCTTATGCGGAGGCGTGTGATATTTTGGATGAGATGGCGGATACTTCATCAGTGTGGCAATCTACAACCAATGTTTCGCAAGGTGATCCCAATGTGATTCTTCTTCATAAAGAGTTACATGACCATGGACAAGCCATAGCCGAGTTGACAACCACCATGAACCAATTGGAAAAGGCTCAACTTCAACAAGTGCAAAACCCGAGGCAAGTCAATGCAATGGAGGGAGTAAATATGATGGTGAACAAGAGAAGAACAAGAAGTCCACAAGCACAACAAAGAGTGCACAATTTTGTGTAAGATGATAGTGGATTTGATCAAGATGATTCCTATAATGATCAAGAATAAGAGGTCTAATATGTGAAAAACTTTCAAGGGTAAAGAAACAACTTCCAAGTCCCTAGTCAAAAACAATGGAGACCTTCAAATAATCAAGGCAATTGGAATTCTCACAATCAAAGCAATTGGAATAACAACAATAATCAAGGCAATTGGAATGGAAGAAATAATTAAGGGAATTGGCATAGCAATAATAACCAAGGCAATTGGGGAGGCAACAATCAAGGTGGGTGGAATAACAATCAAGAAAATTGGGGGTTGGGTTTTCAAAGGCCCCCGATGTATCAACATCCGAGCAAACCACCCCCCAAATCCTTTCTATGGTCCTATTTCTTCCAACAATGAAATGGGCCGTATTGAGAACATGTTCAAGCAAATGATGGAGAAGAATGCCGATTCTGATGCCCAATTTGCTTCACACAACACATCGATTCGCAACTTAGAAGTACAAATAGGGCAAAACTCTCAAACGTTAAATTCTCGTCCTAAGGGGGCACTACTAAGTGATACAGTTGTGAACCCGAAGGGTGGGAACAATACGAGGCATGCCATGGCCGTTACTACAAGAAGTGGAAGAGGTGGGAATACACCCACCTCAAGTCAAAGGCAACTTGTGGATGAGGAGCAAGTAGTAGAAGTAAAGGAGATCCCGACCAATATAGTGAAAGCAAATGATGAAGTGCGGATTGATATTGATGACACGGTGGAAGAGACTCAAGAGAAAGTGAACCCGTCTAGGGAGCATGTGATTGACATACCAGAATCGGTAGTGCAAAAGGCTAAGGAACCATTGCCTACGCCACCTCCTCCATATCCTCAAAGTCTCGCCAAGCAAAATTGTGAGAATCAATTCAAAAAGTTCATTGATATGATGAAGAGTCTCTCGATAAATGTGCCATTAGTTGAAGCCTTAGAGCAAATTCCCGAATACGCAAAGTTTATGAAGGACTTGGTGACAAAGAAACGATTGATGAATTTTTAAACTATCAAAGTCACTCACCAAGTGAGTGCAATTGTGCATTCGATGGCTCCTAAGTTGGAAGATCCCAGTGCTTTCACAATCCCTTACACCATTGGAAGTACCGAGTTTTCCAAAGCTCTTTGTGATCTTGGGGCGAGTATCAACTTTATGCCCTATTCGGTTTTCAAGACCTTGGGAATTAGGCAACCAAGACCCACATCTATGAGATTAAAAATGACCGATCGTACAATGAAGAGACCATTGGGGGTGATTAAGATGTACTGGTTCGTGTCGATAAGTTCATTCTCCCAGCGGATTTTGTTATTCCTGATTGTGAAGTGGACTATGAGGTGCTGATTATTCTCGGAAGACCTTTCCTTGCTACAGGGAAGGCTCTTGTTGATGTGGAAGCCAGAGAACTCACTTTTCGGGTGGGTGATGAAAAGGTGGTGTTCCACGTGTGCAAATCTATGAGGCAACAGAATAGAAATGAAGTGTTTTCATTCGTGGACTTGGTAACCGATGTGATTATTGATGATACAAGTTCCACGATTAATGTGGGTGATATGTTGGAGGCCATCTTGCTCACCTTCGATGATGACGAAATGGACGGCTTCATGGAATGTGTTAATTATTTGCAAGGAATGGGGTCATACAACTATGCACCTCGAAAACTTTCCTTGGATCATGAGAATAGGAAAACTCCTCCTACAAAGCCTTCAATTGAAGAGCATCCTATCTTGGAGTTGAAGCCATTGCCTCTACATCTCAGGTATGAGTTTTCTTGGCCCTTGTTCTACTTTACCAGTTAATCTTTCCTCTTGTTTGACTAAAGTTTGACTCTACATTGGCGGTGCTCCACAAGAGGAAGAGAGCTATTAGGTGGACTTTGGCAGATATTCGGGGAATAAGCCCCGTTGCATGCACAAGATTAACTTGGAGGAAGATGTCAAACCTCCGTTGAGCTTCAAAGGAGACTCAATGAAGCCATGCAAGACGTGGTCAAAAGGGAGATTATCAAATGGTTGGATGCCGGGGTGGTCTACCCTATTTCCGACAGTTCGTGGACTTCTCCGATGCAATGTGTCCCGAAGAAGGGGGGGAATAACCATGGTCACCAATGATAAGAACGAGTTGATTTCCAAAAGAACAATGACCGAGCGGAGTGTGTATGGACTATCGGAAGCTGAACAAAGTCACAAGAAAAGACCATTTTCCACTCCCCTTCCTTGACCAAATGCTTGATAGGTTGGCCAACCGTGCTTTATATTGCTTTCTAGATGGATATTCGAGCTACAACCAAATCCTTATATCCCCGAAAGATCAAGAGAAACAACTTTCCCTTGTCCCTATGGCACTTTGGCTTTCAAGCGGATGCCATTTGGCTTATGCAATGCACCAGCGACTTTTCAACGGTGTATAATAGCGATTTTTACGGATATGGTATAAGACTACCTTGAAATCTTCATGGATGATTTCTCATTAGTCAGGGATTCCTTTAATGATTACTTGGCAAATTTGGATAGAGTATTGGCAAAGGGTGAAGAAACACACTTGGTGCTAAATTGGGAGAAATGTCATTTCATGGTCGAGGAAGGCATTGTCCTTGGCCGCAAAATTTCAAAGAATGGCATAGAGGCTGACAAGGAGAATATAGAGGTGATTTTTAAACTTCCACCTCCAACTTCAGTGAAATGCGTGAGAAGTTTCTTGGGTCATGCGGGGTTCTACCGGCGTTTCATAAAGGATTTATCTAAAGTGGTAAACCCATTGTGAAAGCTCTTAGAGAAAGATGCTAAATTTCACTTCAATGATGGTTACATGTGAGCCTTTGAATTGTTAAAGTTCAAGTTGACAACCACTTCCATTATCACCGCTCCTAATTGGAGTATTCCTTTTGAGCTCATGTATGATGCTAGTGATGTAGCGGTTGGAGTAGTTTTGGGGCAACGTATCAATAAGATTTTTCATCCGATCTACTATGCTAGTAAGACCATGAATGATGCCCAAGTCAATTACACTGTTACAGAGAAAGAGCTCCTTGCCATTGTGTTTGCAATTGAGAAGTTCCGCCCGTACTTGATAGGTGCAAAGGTTATTGTTCATACGGATCATGCGGCACTTTGCTATCTTATGAACAAGAAAGATTCCAAAGCTCGGTTTATTAGATGGGTTCTTTTGTTGCAAGAGTTTGATATTGACATCCAAGATCGAAGAGGGAGTAAAAATCAAGTGGAAGACCACTTGTCTCGTTTGGAGGAGGAGGGGAGGCCGCATGATGACCCTAAAATCAATGCCTCCTTCCCCAATGAGCAACTCTTGGCTGTTTTAATGAAGGAGGTGCCATGGTTCGCGGATCTAGCAAACTTCCTTGTGTGCGGAATCATCCCATATGAGTTCTCTTCAAATCAAAGAAAGAAGCTCAAACGAGATTGTCAAGATTATTATTAGGACGAGCCATACCTTTTCCGGATTTGGACGGATGGGGTAATTAGAAGATTTGTACCGGACAAACAGCAAAATGTTATTCTTGAGGCTTGCCATTCTTCGCCTTATGGTGGTCACCATGGCGGAGCAAGAACGGCGGCCAAAGTGCTAAGGTGCGGTTTTTATTGGCCCACTCTTTACAAAGATTCAAGTGATATGGTGAAACGATGTGATGAATGCCAAAGGCTCAGTGGAATCTCGAAGAAGAATGAAATGCCTCTCACTACTATTTTAGAGATTGATATCTTTGATGTGTAGGGTATTGACTTCATTGGTCCTTTTGTGAGTTCTTGTGGAAACACCTAAATCTTGGTCGTGGTTGATTTTCTGTCTAAATGGTTTGAGGCCATTGCTCTACCCAACAATGAAGCGAGAAGTGTGGTGACGTTCTTGAAGAAGAATATTTTCATAAGAATTGGCACTCCGCGGGCTATCATAAGCGCTGGGGGGTCATATTTTTGCAACAAGGCTTTTGACACTTTGCATAGAAAGTATGGTTTCACTCATATAGTTACGACTCCTTATCATCCACAAGCTAGCGGTCAAGTGGAAGTCTCCAACCGGAAGATAAAGAATATCTTGTCCAAAACAGTGAATGCTAACCGGACGGATTGGTCAAAGAAGCTTGATGATACACTATGGGCTTATCGGACTGCTTTCAAAACTCCTATTAGGATGTATCCATACCGTTTGGTGTTTGGCAAAGCTTGTCATCTTCTAGTGAAACTTGAGCATAAAGCCATCTGGCCTTTAAAAAAATCAAATATTGATTGGGAAGAAACCGCTAACTTGCGGGTTGCACATTTGAATGAATTAGATGAGTTCCGGTACCATGCTTATGCAAGTTCGTCCTTGTACAAAGAGAAGATGAAGCACCTTCATGACAAATACATCCGAAACAAGGAGTTCAAAGTGGGCGGTCATGTTTTGTGGTTCAACTCACGATTAAAGATGTTTCCCCAAAAGCTGAAATCTAAATGGAGTGGTCCCTTTAAAATTGTGAGTGTGACACCTTTTGGTGCATTGGACTTGAAGAACAAAAATGATGAGGTATTCCGAGTCAATGGTCACTAGGTAAAGCATTATTTGGGAAATATTGATGATGGCCACGTGGTGGCAGTTATTCATTTGAAGTGATTGTAATCTGCATCGTGCCGCAATGTTAAATCAGGCGCTTATTGGGAGGCAACCCATATTTTTCTTCTTCTTTTTTTCTTTTCTTCTGTTGTAGATAGGAGTATTTTTGTGCTAATTGGATTTAAAGAGTGCTGCAGTGATGAGTGTACTTTACAGGCCGCATGTCTATTATACAGACCGCACAATTTAGGTTGCTACAGCAGAAGGGAACTGCGGCCGCACAATTGTGCGGACTGCAGAAATCCCATCGCGGCCGCAGTAAAGTGAGTACGGCCGCAAAACAGCCCAATCTTTGTCTTAAGAGAGTTGACACATTAATGAGTCTGATGCGCGGTCGCACAAATAATTGTGCAGACCACACTCCAAACTTGTGGTCGCACTAATAATTGTGCGGACTGTAGATCCAGTTCTGTGGCTGCAAGATCAAATTTTGCGGTCCACACAGCCCCGCCTGCGGCCGCACTTGTAATTGTGCGGACCACACCTCCCCACCCTGCAAGCATGTTCTACACGTGTGTTTACTGTTTGTTTGCAATTGAATTACAATTGACTGCTGTTGTTGCTTGTTATAGAAAATGGTTAGATCTCGAGGCCATGGGGATATGTCAAAGGGGAGGGGTGAATCTTCCAGAGGTCAAGACAAAAGTACTTTACCCCTCGCCCTTCAAAAGATAATCACCAAGAAATCTATAGCTGAATAAGGAAGAAATCCAGAACCCTCCGAATCTAGTTCATATGCCCCATCTCAGGAAGCATAGGAGGGCAACTCAGTTCAAGAGCAACTGGTTGTTCAATTACAGCCACCGGGAAGGTATCAACTCAGGGACGAACCTTCCTCCTCACATAGCACCTCCGAGGGTTCAGAGAGTGCCAGTCAGGCTTTGGAGCCCTCTTCTACACCTATCCCTGAGGCACCAGCAGCTACTGTTGATGATATTCCAGATGATGGCCGAGGGGGTGATACTACCGTTGTCGGGCTTGAGAGGTCGAAGAAGAGGTCTGGGAGGACCGTTTCATCAGTCTAGCTGCCTTCACCAGCTTCCATGGTGGTGGCCGGTGAGATCGCTCACTCTTGAGCGACAATTCCAACTTAAAGATCTTGAGAAGTATAATCCACAGTATTGAGACAGTTCCGAGAGCGGAAGGGGTGGATGTGGTTCACCCAGACTGTTGTGGACGCTAAGGATTATTTGGTCGGGTAGTTCTACGCTAATGTGGTGCACATAAAGAAAGGGACCAAAGTGACGAAAGTGAGGAATCTGAAGGTGAGATTTGACCAACACACACTGAACTCCTATTTGGGGTTTGAGGATGTTGAGCCAGCACAATACTTGGAGAAGCTAGTGATGGGTGATGTAGCTCGCCCATAGCTAACTGAGATTCTTGCAGCCCCGGGGCCACCTCCACCATGGATCACAGCCGGGGCTCCTATTCAGCGGAACACCCTAAACTTCGAGGAAAAGGGATGGCACACTTTCATATGCAGTAGACTAGACCCGTGCCAGAATGAAACCAACCTCCCTATTCCACGGGCAGTTCTAGTCGCCTCCATATGGCCAGGTACCCGATCAATGTGGGTTTCATGATGTCGGCCAACATGTCTGTGGTTGCCAGGCAGCTGATACCTCCTACCTGTATCCCAACAACATCACTGAGTACCTTACAGATGCACGGGTAGAGTCGAGGATTTTGACATGAAGGTTCAGGCCAAGAAGCCTTTCTCTTGGTATTCTGTGATGGATGCACGCAACCCGAAGAGAAAGGGTCAGCCGCTACTATCGTAGGCCAGTCTGATGAGCCATCGGTGGTAGCTGCAGAGTCAGCAGATATGCCTTCCACTTCAGCAGAGCCTTCAGCCAGTGCAGCTGCCATGCCTCCACCTTCAGCCTCAGTGCCTTCCAGCTCGGTTTTGAAGCCGGTGCCTATGCCCTCTACTCCACTTTCTGCGCTACGAGTCTCCCAGTCACTGACGAGCCTCAACAATTGGATGCAGACGGCTACTGCAAAGCTGTCTGACATATCTGGTCATGTTGCAGCACAGTCATCTATTCCAGCACCCCAGATTCCCCCCATAGTTGAAGAAACCTTGAAGAAGATCCAGGAAAATTAGAACACTATTATGGCCACTCTAGTACAGCATGGGGCAGTAATCGAAGAGTTGGGTAAAGAGGTAAAGAAAATGATAAAGCGGCAAGCCCCTAAGAAGTCAGTGGACGAGCTTCGGTGCCAGGTTACCAAGCTTGCAGCGACCGAAGACATTCCATTTGACATGTTGATAGACCCGTACCACCCAGGCCTAGATCCTACAGCACCTACAGCACCAGCTAGCCAGTCTGAGGAGCCAGACACTGCTGCTGACACTGCCGAGGCAGTACGTCAGATGTTCACCAACCCAGCCACCCCGAACTTGGGGATGATGAGATCCAATTGGATGAGGCTGAGGTTGGTGCCACTGCTGGGCACACAGAGATGGCCACAGAGCCATAGGGAGTTTTCTTCACTCTCACCCTTCTTTTACTCTTATTTTGTTAAGCATTGGGGATAATGCTTATTTTTATTCGGAGGGTGGAGTTTCTTTGACACATTTTAATGATTATGTATTTTGATAACTATGAGACATTTGGCCTGTAATTAACTAATTACTATTTTGTTCTTCTTTCTCATTATGTATATATTCTCTCTTATCTCTCATTATATATATTCATTACGCTTTCAATAGTTTGCTTTTTAGCTTCTTTATCTTTATGCTTGTCTTCTTTTTGAATTAGTAGCTTTTTTTTTATTTAATAGCTTTTTTCTATGTTTTAGTGGATAATAAGCCTTTGGTTTTCTTAATTCTACGGTTCTTTCCAAAGGTAGATTCTGTGTGAACCGGGTGACTCTTCCCAACGATGGATGGCATGGCAACCTTCTTAAGGGATTGAGTCTGTTTTGGGTGTTTAGGTAATAATAAGTAGTAGTAATGAATAAAAAGACCTAATTGAGTCATGCTCAAAGAGTAAAACATGCTTCACTTGGTACCAACACACTTAACGACGTGCTTATGGTTTAAAACAAGATTTTTGAAAAGAAATAGCTCTACTTAGTGACCTTGTGTTGACTTAGACAATCATCGAGTGGTTCAATCGAACCATAGTATTTTTCAATCTTGAATATAGTCGTTATGGGCCCTCGACTCTATCCTCTTTAACAATCCAGCTACGTGAGATGTGAGATGTTGTTGTTGCAAGTCTAAGTACCCGTGCTATGGTCTAGAACTTGCCCAGAATGTGTTTCTAGGCGAAATTTTAAGTTTTGCTTGGCTTGAGAAGTGATTGTAGGCTCTCCTTGACCCGCTTGAAATTTTCTATTACCCACCAATGTTGTTATCCCTAGTCAACTCATTTGAGCCTAATAACTTTCTCATTTGATAACCATGTTACAAGCCTTTACCCGATTTGTCGTGGCCTCTCTTGGCACCCGAGCTTTCCTTAACACTCTTGCGAAATATATGGCTAAAAACATAAGTTTGGGGGAGAGACGAGGAACTTGAAAGATGTGTCAAGGCACAAAAAGAGAAAAGAAATGAAGAGAAGGAAAGGCAAGAAAAGGAAAGAACAAAAAAAGAAAAATGCAAAAAGAAAGTGAATAAGTTGAGGAGTTGAAAGGGCTTCAAAGAAAAGTAATGATGCAACGCATGGAGAAATCAAAGAGGGAGAAAATGAATGTCATGATCAAGAAAGAGTGATGTTAAGTCTCTCTAGCTCCCCCTAAGAAAAGAAAATGCCTCAAAAAGTTGGCAAAGCATGAGCCTAGAAAATAAAATGGAGTGCTTAAGGAAAGATGAACCTGTTCTATCATAGCATATCCAACCTTAGTCCAAAAGCCATTGCATTTCGAAAAAGCCCTACGTGATTTCAAGTCGAGTGAGTTTACATTAGTGCTGATATACATGAGGGACAAGGCTATGGTACTTAAAGCCGTACTTGCGACATTCTTTTGAGAGAGATGAGTGAACTTTTCGCAAACCTTTGGATTGAGTGCTTAATTCTTAAGTGAGATAGCCAAACAGAGAATAGAGGAGGAGGAGTATGGGATCCACAATGACCTACATGAAAGAGCGAGCTTCTTTGATGAATAAAGTCAACTCTTGATGCTCAAGTGTCATATTAGAACTATTTGTGCATGAAAGTTTAACTTGTTGCCTTGTTGATAATTCATAAGTGGTGTGGGTAATTGTTGGTCTCAATTGATGTTTGAATGACTCACCTCTGATTAGCTGGAATAGTTCTTAACTTCTGGAGGTGGGAACTACTTTATTTGCTTGAGGACAAGCAAAAACTTAATTTTTGGGGAGTTGATAAGTGGGGATTTTCACTAGCGCCTTTTAGCTTTTATTTTAGTCCAAAAGCGTTTAATTGTGTTCCCGAAAACTAACGAAATGTGCTTAATTACAGGAATATTAGAAGATGAACTCCCGAGATAAAATCCAACTCAAGAAAGAGTAATCTGAACTCAAAGACATAAAAGGTACAGAAACTCAAAAGTGCGGACCGCAGAATACCATCTGTGACCGCACGTTATGAAGGAAAAACCATCAGAGTTTGGTGCAAAGTGCGGTCCACACATGAATTGTGCGGCCGCAAAAGATGGGCCAGGAGCAAAGTTCAAAGAAGATGCATTTCAAGTCCCCCAGAAGTGCGGACCACACAAGAATTATGAGACCGCAGAAAAACTATGCGGCCGCAGTTACAATTGTGCGGACCGCATAAAGAGTGCACTGCGGCGGCAGACCAGAATTAGGCGGCCGCAGACTTCCAATCCTGTCAGGCTGAAGAAAAGTGCGGACCGCACATGGAATTGTGCAGCCGCAGAACCTCCCGAAGGACATTTTTGTCCAAAACTTCCAGCCATATATAAATAGACAAGTTTCACATTTTTAGGTCAACTTTTTGATATCAGCTGCTACAGTAGACGTTTTCTTTTACTCTTTTTAGTAGTTTTTCATATTTTGAGATATTTGAACATAGATTTTATTATTTTAATTAGCAATATGAGTTTAATTATCATTTCTTCTTTTATTTCTTTCATTTCAAACATGAGTAGCTCGATTTTCACTAGGGTTGTGACCCAACCCTAGTGTATAAACTTAATGGGTGTTTAATTTAATGCTTCTTTATGGTTGAGTGTTTATTATTTAGTCTTGTTCTTGCCTTTAATTTGTGAAATTAATAGTTGCAAACATTAGTTCATACCTATTTGACTTGGCCTCCCTTGAGAAAGAGAGACCTTGTCTAGGAAAACTTGGCTAACAAGAAATTGGGTCAATCGAGAGATCGATAAGCCCAATTAAAGGGTTACCTAGAGATAGTAACAACCCGACTTGAGCTTTTATCAACCGTTTTGTTCAATACCTATTTGGACTTGAAAAAGCCAAATTGAGCAAAAATCACTCTTTGACCGAGAGGTATTGAGTGGGTAATTGAGTGTTGATAGCTGTAATACAACCCGACCAATAAAACAAGCTTTAAAGTTTATGTCCCATTAGGCAAACACCTAGGTGAAGGTCATAGCCCTAGGAGTTTTACAACATTTGAAAAACAACAAAAATAATTTCCTAGTTCTATTTCTTAATGTGGTTTAAATTAGACTCTAAAACAAACCAATTTTGCGGAAGTGCAAATTTAGATATACAAACTCACATGCTACTATATATACTACCAACTCCCACTCATATAGCTCCCTGTGGAATTCGACCCCGACTCTTGTTGGGTATTATTATTGAATCGACCGTTTTCATAACCTTGAATTGAGGTGTGAAATTGGACGAGACCAATAAGTTGCAAAACAAATTACGTAAACTTAAAAATGAAAAGATGATCATTTAATAGCCCAAGTTGCCATTAAAAATGAAAAGCTGATCAGTTGTAAAAATGTCTTCTAGCATTCGATGGTGTATAAGCCGTGAAATAGTGTGCAACTTCTCCACATCGACATCTCCTTTTTTACCCGTAAGAATTGTTACTCGAACACTCACTCATCCATTCTTCTTTGGTTTTGAAATTGAACCGAAAATTAAAACCTAAAACTAATTCTAAACTTGAATTTAGAAAGTAACTATAATTGATGTCCCCATCAGAAACCTAGCCAAAAATTTTAGAGAAGATGAGACGGCTTTAGAAGAGGGCTTGCTGCTAAGCGGATCTGATTTTGTTTACTAGGTAGGGGAGTGAGTAAAACAGATGGGCCCTGATTGTGGGGTTAGGGGATTTTAATTAGGACACGTGTTACAATTCTATGCTAATAAGGCTAATTAAATCCAAATTAATTTTTAAGTGAGAGCCGTTAGCTAATAAGGGTAATTTTTAGGCCTTTTCATTAAGGGGAAGGATATAAACGGCCCCAATTTTAAACAGAGGGCTAATGTATTTCATAACGCATAGTTCAGGGACAATTTTGACCTTTTTTCGCAACTAAAAACATGACGTCCAAACGGTTAAAATGCTATCAGAAACGGTTAACTTGCAATGAGTTTAATATAGCCTCGTCATTCTCTATTTACTTTTTCTTAAATTTGTTATTTACTTAGAACAACTAATTGAATATAATTTTTCCATCCATCTGAGAAGTTCCACTATAACTGAAAAGAAGATGCGATATTACTTCTGTTTTAAGCATAATTTCCGTTTGGAAAAAGAAAAAAAAAAAAACAAGAACCGCACAGGACACGAATAGAAGTGCACAAAACTGAAACGGCATTATTCATCTTTATTTAGATCCAAAAACATATATATTACTTTATTACTTATTGATTAATAGTTTGAATATACACTTATTTTACATGAGAGATCATACTTCAGGTGGAAAAAGTCTGAATTTTTAACCTTTCACGGGATCTTTTCAATGAGCTAATTATAATTGTGGACTTGCACAGGCATATTTCAAATAACAAATCATTAGATTGAGTATATGAAAGTAATATATCACAACTCTACAAATTAATTACAGTATAGGTTACTCTATATGAAAATTTCTTTACTCCTTTTATAAAATAATAGTAAAAATATTTTTAGCTTATTAGGCTCGGGCCCAGACTCAGCACGGGCCGCCCTCCAACTAGTACTATGTATACGACAGTATATACATAGAATGACAACCAACCATAAGAATGCTCCCTGTTCTTTTCAATTACTTATTGTTGTTTGTTAGGAACCATATACTCCATCCGTTTTTATTTATGTGAACTTATTTTCTTTTTAGTTCGTACCAAAAGAATGGCCCATTTTCTTATTTGGAAACAATTTACCTTTATGCAATGATTTATAACCACACAAAATATATGCGCCTCATGTTACACCACAAGTTCAAAAATTTTCTCTATTTTCTTAAATTTCGTGCTCAATCAAATGGGTTCACATAAATTACAACCACTTATAATTCAGTTAATTCACAATGTCAGCTTTAATCTATCAAAAGCAAAAACATGCAACATCAGATATTTAATTTTAGCCTTTCACCTATACGAGGAAATAGATTTAGAGATCTTCGCTTTCCCATGTGCGCAGCGATAGCAATAAAATATTCCTTCTCTTTCTCTTCTTTTACTTCCCAGTTTTCTTTTGTGCATATAATGTTCTTTTGTTTTTCTTCCTCTTGGAGTACCCAGCCATCTTACCTTGAATATATAATAGACTATAAACAGTTTAATTTATTGGTCCTAGACATTGTCTTCATATTCATTTTTATTCTATATGTCGTCTTTTAATTAATATTTCTTGTGAGAATCGGCAGGAGATTTTATGGGTATTGAAAAAACGCCAAATATTATTGTAACAATATTAAAATACAAGGTTATTTCTTATACCCTTCTTCGACAAGAACTTTTCAATGTACCTTGGACAGGTAGATAAATCCAGCCTCACTTAGACAAATATAGGCAGCAAATAGTATTACTATGATTCCCAGGTCAAACCTTTAAACAGTTAATCTAATTACGATAATTCTCGGATGTTGGAACTTCCAGTGTATTCAGATTCAACAATTAATGCATGGACGAAAGATCTGACTGCAGCGTCTTAAAAAATATATTTTAAGTTAGGTGCCATAAACAGTGTAAAATAATAATTCTTCTACTATTATAAATGCAATTTAATCGAATATAGTAAAATATTATTTTATTTTTCATATTGTCTTATCAAGCTTGTTATAAGGATCATTGATGGGGTAAAAAATACATGCGCTATAAGTGCACAAAACTTAGACATAAAACATGAAATCCATTTAGCAACTAGGTAGAATAGGACAAAACTAAGGGATTTTTGAATAAGAAAGTTCGGACACCAAAATGAAACTACACGGAGTCCTATGTCTCATTTGACAAATATATTATTAGTCAAATGGGAATACAAAATTAGCAATAGGAATTATACAAAAACCTGCAGCCTAGTATGTCCTCCAAGTGGCAGCAATTCAAGACTTTTGCTTTCCCCTTCAACCAGCCATCTTACTGTCGCTTACAACATAACAGTACAAGCAGAAAAAGTCAATACAGTTCATGACTTTAATATTTTTTTCCCCTTAACAGAATTTAGAAAGTTTCAACAACTAATCTAAACCCTACAAGAAAACCTTGATCAATGACTGAGTCATGAACTGATGATACATATTCAACGCATTACCAAAAAATGAATGAACTTCTACTTCCACTCATGGTTTCCTCAGGATTTCTCCTAAGTGGGAATTTGCTGGAAACACTGATTCACATCTCTAACGAAGTATTGTCAATGGAAAAGCTTCCATTTTTACAGGTCAAGAACATCTCAACAATGGTAAGAAGGATCAAGATTCTTTCTTCATTGTTTGAAGAAATTCAAGAAACATCATCCACTGCAGTACTTCCACCATCCTCAGTCCTCTGCTTGACTGAGCTTTTCTCTGTCATAAGAAAGGTAAAGCTCCTCATAGGAAGTTGCAAAGAGAGCAGCTCTTTGTGGAATCTCATGCAGACAGAATTGGTTTCAAACCAATTTCATGCACTGATGAAGGAAATAGACAAGGCACTTGATATTTTACCTTTGAGATTGCTTCATGTAACTGTAGACACCAAGGAGCAAGTGGAGCTACTTCGTATGCAGGCGAAAAGGGCTGACTTGTTCATTGATCCTCGAGAAATTCAGAAAAGGGAAGAGATTCTTCAGTTGATGGCTACTAATAACTGTGATAAGAACAGCAAGAACAAAGGATTCATTGACTTTCGGAGAATGAAGGACACTATGAGCAGCATTGGTTTGAGAAGCTCATTAGATTATGAGGAAGAGATCTCGAAATTAGAAGCAGAAGCTGAGAAACAGGCAGGCACGGGTGGACTGATCGCCATCTCGAATATCAACAGCCTAATATCCTTGATCTCCTTATCAAAAACTGCAATTTTGGAAGAAGAACACCTTATGATTAAGCAAAATTTGAAGCAGCCAGCACCGATGAGTGCTCGTGCTGATCAATCTTCCTCGTGTTATTCAGTGGTTTCCGACATCCCTGATGAATTCCACTGTCCAATTTCACTTGACTTGATGAGGGACCCTGTGATAGTAGCATCAGGCCATACTTATGATCGAAATTCAATTGCTCGGTGGATAAATTCAGGGCACCACACTTGTCCAAAAAGTGGACAGAGGCTGATACATATGGCTCTAATTCCTAACTATGCACTGAAAAGTCTAATCCATCAATGGTGCCAAGAGAATAACATCCCAATAACAGAAACTACATTATCTCCTTCAGATTCAGAGAGTAGCAGCAGCAGTAAGATTAAGAACTGTGACAAGGCGATTGACTACATTTCTGCTACTAAAGCTGCTACAGATGCTGTCAAAATGACAGCTGAATTTTTAATTGGGAAACTGGCAACAGGATCTCCAGATATACAGAGACAGGCAGCGTATGAGCTACGATTGCTGGCGAAAACTGGAATGGACAATCGCAGGATCATAGCTGAGTCTGGAGCTATTCCATTTCTGATGACTCTGCTATGTTCCCGTGATCCAAGAATCCAGGAGAATGCAGTCACAGCATTGCTCAACCTTTCAATACATGAGGATAACAAGATCCTGATTATGTCTGCTGGTGTTATCGACAGCTTAATTGAAGTCCTCCAATGTGGGAAAACAATGGAAGCAAGAGAAAATGCAGCAGCAGCAATATTCAGCTTGTCTGTAATCGACGAATACAAAGTAATCATAGGGGCACGTACCAGAGCGATTCCAGCTTTGGTTGGACTCTTAGAAGAAGGAACTACAGCAGGGAAAAAGGATGCTGCAATAGCACTCTTTAACCTTGCAGTCTATGATGCTAACAGGCCAAGTATAGTGCTTGCTGGAGCTGTTCCTCTACTTATTAATCTTCTGATGGATGACAAAGCTGGTATAACTGATGATGCATTGGCGGTTCTTGCCCTTGTCTTGGGCTGCAACGAAGGGCTGCAAGCGTTGAGAAAGAATAGGATCTTGGTTCCTCTTCTTGTTGATCTCTTGAGATTTGGATCTTCAAAAGGGAAGGATCATTCAATAACACTACTGCTAGGACTCTGCAAGGATAGTGGAGAGGAGGTTGCAGGAAAATTACTAATGAATCCAAGAAGTATTCCTTCTCTCCAAAGCTTGGCTGCAGACGGATCCCTGAGAGTTCGACGAAAGGCTGACGCTCTCCTAAGATTACTTAATAGATGCTGCTCTCAATCTCAGTAACCCTGATGGATGAGAGAAATGAATACTGTTGACAAGAATGTAAATGGATGGAAATAATTTTCACATTAAGTTACTGTAATTCAACCTTTATCCCTTTCGCCATAAGCCTGATAACATCCAATCAAGTTGTAAAACTCTTCTTTATTGAAGCCACATTGAAATGCAAATTATTATGAGTCAGTATATTACTTTCAGCACTTTGCTCATGAAAATCTGCTCTCTTTGAGCATGAAAGAGCACAGAGGAGAAAATCAAGGGGAAACCATCTCTCATCAGATATTGTCCCTGCTTTGTCAGCACATAATTCAGTGAAAGCACTGCCAAAATGCAAACAAGAGACAGTAAGAGGAGAACATTCAAATGGAGATTTAGACTGGAAACTTCGATCAAAGAGATCGAAATATAATTGCGTTTCATGGGTCCTCTGACAACGATGAAACCTTATGGATTAACATTAGTATCCGGAGAGGCGATCACTGGATAGAGAACGAAGTGGCAAAGCAGAAACGTGAGAAAAGTAAGAGTAAAATGTCCACAAGTGTTTGAATCCAAGCCATAAACGCTTGCTGGCACGTTCTTCCTCTCCAACTTGACTACCGATAGAAACAGCTTCTTCTCCGGCTAACGTAATCAATGATAATACATTGTTCACACACTAATTAGACCCTTGCCGTGAAAAGAAAAAATCTGCAACTTCTTACTATCTTCATATTTTATTTGGCTCGTTTCTTTTTTTTCTCAAAAATAAAACCCTGCAACTTCAATCCAAATAAAGAGGTTATCCCTAACATAAAAATAAACATTGATGCCACGAGCATTCATCTTCGTGGAATCGATTTTGTTACAGATGCTCTATGCTTCCCAGAGTGAAACATGAATTATTTACATTTACACGAAAAAAGGAAATAAAAACATACAACTGTGGTATTAGAGTTGTCAATTACTATTAGACATGATTTACAACTAAATTACAAACAGCTGCAATTAATCACAAAACTGATCAGAGAGTTCGAGTGGTTCAACTTTTGTTCAACCAAGCCTGAATGAGGAGTTACAAGCCCCAGTTGTGAACCACAATTCACAAAAAAAGGTGGTAAGGCGTCAGTCAATCATCCTATAACTCCACCAATTCCAACTGAACATGTTTGCCCATTATCTTGTAGTTCCAAAACCAGCTTCCACACTCCATCAACTTTTTCTCAATAGGTTTAAGTTCAACTGCTAATCCTGAATGAAACGAAACAACAATTAGTAAATAAACTTAGTATTTTCAACCCAAAAAAAGGTCCACGCCCAATATGATGCTGCCAAGGAATTTCAGCTATCCTACTGGGACACTACACGTATACCTTGCTCATCACATATTTGTCATAATCAATATACAAATGTTATGAATGCAACTAAAGGTTTTGCACTTCTGTCCACATTTCACAACATGTTCACAAGAAATGAGTTGGGCTCTACAAGACCTTCTGGTAATCAATCCAGGTACATGCATACGCTGCCAGCTATAAAGGTGCGACATCTTCTATGCTATTTTAACTAATACCAACTAAGAGGAAAATGTCATTGTGACAAGATGCGAAGAGGGATGCTATGATAATAGTATCTCCAACTCACTTAAGAGTCCAGAAGAGCAATACCTTTAATATAGGCTTGTTTGGTTTGGATTATCAAACCTGCTGTTGATTATTTAACAAGTGATTATTAAAAATGAACACATTTGCCGGAAGGTGCAAGTAGCACGCATTGAGGATAAAATGAGAGGTAGTCGCTTGAGATGGTTTGGTCATGTCTTGCGTCGCTCTACAAATGTATCGGTACTTAGGTGTAAAACAACAGTGAATGAAAGTGTTAAAAGGGACAAGATAGACCTAAAATCACATGGAAGGAAGTTATCTCGAAAGGCCTACAAATCCTTGTAATCAATGCAGGCTTAGTAAAGGCAGGATACAATGGAAGAAAAGGATCCATATAGGTGATTCTTGCTAGTTAGGAGCTTTAAATTTGTTAGAGATGTTTTAATATTATTATTATTTTTTCCTATTATTACTACTATTTTTTACATATATATTTCACTTATTTTCCCTACTACTCTTATGTTATTTTGTCTTGATGATGATATGAATAAAGCTTAAAGAAAGAATTGAGGATTCATATCGCCAACCCACCTTTGTTTAGGACTGAGGCGTAGTTGTGATTGTTTGTGATTATTAGAGACTTGATTAAAGAGTCAGTTTTATATCGTAATAGTTAGCTACTAAATTAAATTTTTTGTACAATAACAGGAAACAATTTGATGGCACTGTTAATCAATATGAAATGCCTTGGTAAAAATAATATGATAACAAAAGAGCAACTTAAGAATATATTAGATCAAAATCTTCTAAAAACCTGAGTCTCCTGTTGTTATCTTCATTTTGTAACCATTTGGAACTTCAAAAACATGATTACCCTGCATTTGGAAAACAAGATAAAAGAGCATATCAGCATCTGATAAAATAAAAAAAGCACAGTTACAGAATTTCCAATAGGGCATGCATAATAAGATGCCTTGTAAACCATATACTTCAAATTCCTTCCGACAGAAGCAAAAAATCATGGTAGGATGACCCCTAAAAAGGCAGTTAACTGTCAATATAGGTGATATTATCCTTCCCTTAGCTTTTTAATTTACTTCCAACAACCCCTACCAACTGTGGAGCATCTCTTCTTTGACTGTTGTTACTCAAAGCTTATATGTCGCACCATCCTGGAATGGCCAGGAGAGAAGAGATAAATCAAGGGTTGGGAAGAGGAAGTACAATGGGCAGCTAAGAAGATCAATAACAGCAGGGCAAGAGCAGGCATCATCGGCTTCCTGTTTGCAGGTAGTGTATATCAAATTTTGTCCGAAAGGAATGTTAGAAGATTCAGGAACCAAAGAAGAAGGCTGGCAGCTGATAAGAGAAATTGTTTTACAGCTACACATCTATGGGCAGAAATTCTGTAAATGGCAAAAGCATTTAGAGTGTCTGAATAGTTACCCAGTATAGCACACTGTCTTAGAGATTGTTACCCATTGTTGATAGTATCCAGTACTCTGCTGGATTGAGGATAGGACAGAATAGTTGATAGTAGTATGCTTGCCGAGAACTGACTCATGAACCCAAATGAATCATAAGTATATATTGATATACTTGGTTAAATAAAATTTTGAAGTTTAACCAAAAAAACAACCCCTACCCTGCCTGCCAAAGGGAAAAATCTGGGACTAAAAATTAATATACAACCTAACAAAGAAGTTACTGATAATCTTAACTACCTCACAAAGTACAATGAAAATTTACAACTACACATTTGCATGTTGAAATGCTAATCATATACTCTAAGGTTAAGCAAACCTGCAACATAACATCTGCTGCTTCAAATTCTGCATTTCCGTGCAGTATCACTTTTACTGCCTCAAAGCGTTGCACGTCGTGCTTCCAGTATAAATTTTCTTTTGAATTCCAATTAATTCCATCATTCAATATCTTGACATTCTCCAGCTTACATCTCCCACACCTACATAAAGGATTTTATCATTAAATGGACATCTATCAAACTAGTAGTTTCAAGAATTTTCACCAGGTGGACTTCATTACCTTTTTCCATACTGTAGAATGGTTTCACCATTTTTATCAATTGTGGTTGAACCTAATACATTCTCAGCTAAAATGATCAAACTCCCATCAAGCTGGAAAACATAGCCAAGTAAATAGGTCATAACGATATGAAAAGAATGGCCTGGCTGCACAAACCAAGAATCCTAACCTGCACATCTCTCCACAGGAACTCAGCAACCTCTATTTGCAACTCTGAACCCCTGGAGATGGAACCTCGGTGGAACTAAGTGAGACAAAGCAAAAAAGAAATGGTTACAACTTTCATGACAGTAGAGCATGCCCCATGACTTCGCTCCTAAACAATCAAGAAGGACAAAAAGTGAAGATAGTAGTCCAACTTGAAGATAGTAAATCAATTAATTAGCTACTAGAGCCTAGACGATGGATAGATGATGTCCGGGAGAAGAACACAGTAGGCCAGCGAATGAATCAGGTGCAGACATATTCAGGTCAATTTTTCAAATCATAGTCAAAACTCTATGTTTTGGGGGTTTCAGAAAAACAATGAAAGGCAGTTGCCAGATTACCTTCTGTCTAGTTACTTCCCAAAGGGGACCTAGAGCAGGATGGAGAAGAATAAGAAATGGAGGCCCAGAGTCGGCATACTTCTCGTTACCTTCAATCTGCAGATACATAAAAAGAGTTTAAAAAAGTATACCAACTTCAACAAAAACAGGTACTTTGCGGAAGAAGACTTGAATAAATTGCTCACTAATATGTTATATACTAACCAAGTTCAAGTAACTAGGTCGGAATATTCCAATACATAAGGATACGAAGGATGAAAGTTCAGTCCCGCAAAATACCTTTGGAATTTTTATCTCACAGTGGGAAAGAATATCATAGGCATTACGCATTATATCCAACAGTGAGCCATCTGGAGTCTGCAAGGACCAATTTCAATGCCAATGAGTTACAATAATATTTCGGATCTAATCTAATTTCTGAAAAAAATAAACAGACTTTAAAATACATATCCTCCTGAACTGTGATGTGAGCCTCTGGGCTTTGACTCTCATGGACCAGAAATATATCGCCATTAATTTCTTTTCTTCTCAGCTGTAACTAAGCTCATATAATTGATAAAGCTTCAACCCAATACATTTGATTCGACACATTTTTTTGGTGTGTCCTCATTTAATTGATACTTCACAAGAAAATGTCAACATTTGGAGATTCAAGTATTTTAGTACGACACACGTCACGAGGCCAAAAAACGATGCAGAGTTGAGGGAACAAGAACATGCTACGCATCATGAGAAGAAACTGTACCCAAAAATTCAAAAAGCAGAGACATAGCTTTATGCAATTGTTACTACAGAGGCAGTGCATTTCTATTGACCCGAGAAGCTAGAAGAATTGAATTTCATGGCCGGGTCGAGTATCTGCCTATCAAGGAAAATATGCTCTGTTCCAAATTTCTCATAAAGAAGCTACTAAATTCTGTATAACCTGGTGCAACGACTTGTCACCATGTCTACGTTTCTTCTTGGCAGAAGATGTCACCTTCTTTCTTTCGTTGTATACAATAAAAGTATCTAATCCATCTGCAATATAGGCAAAATCATTTCATTTAAAACTGGATCAGAAGGGAAGATTTATGGTATGTGATTAAAAAAACTTCACTGAGAGTAGCCATGTAGACCTTCAACACCGTCATAACATCGAGATGAGCGTGTATTGAAAAAGTTGTCAGCAAGGTTTTGCATTGTGCATTCAAGGCGGCCACCTGGGACACTGGAACGAAACAGAAAGTAAATTCTCATTGAATCTTGTATTTGGAAATCATTAATTAAGAAGCTACTGCAGTAACAATGACATTAATTTGACCCAGATATCATGCAGTAACAAAGATAGTATGATGTGAAGACTTCCAAACTCATATAGCAACTTTAGATAGGCATAGAACTTAAATAGTAACTAAATCCAAGAAAGAAGGCCAAGTAAATGCTTCTTTTTCAGTAATGCAGTGCAGACACATGAACATGCACCTATTGTGAGTGACCAGACAGATCTATCCCTCTTTGATGTGATAGCTTTTCGATGGCCTTCCTCATACAACATCCACATTGATATGGAACTACGATACAACTGATAGTTGGCCATGGATTAGGCAATGTACTTCAAGGTCCATTTCAGCCTTTTCCTTGAGTGCTTTAAACAGTGCTGTCATTTCAAATTTTCTTTTCAATTCCAAGTTGTACCAGTTTTGGACTGTATTTTAAGTCGATGCCTAAACTTTTAATAACTTCTAACTAATAATCGAAGGTTTAGCCTGCAGTCCACACTTGGGCAAAGACGCCTAACTTTGGAAGCGGAACACGAACCTATTTCCGCTTCGTTTTTTTGAGCTTTGCAGTTATGCTTCAACGTTCATTTTTGGAAAGAGTGACAAAGATCACAGTTTCTCTCTTAATCCTAAAGCTTCGCTCAGAAAAATCATGATTTCACATAACAGTTCAAAATTTACCAGAGGAAGCTATACACATTCCTAATATCAAACTGATGTTGCAGAAGAATATTCCCATCCTTATGTTAACTTAGAGACATATATAGACACTCTACAACTCCCTGCTCTTTTAAAAGAAAGTGACGGCACTATCAGTTGATGCCATCGCTGAACTAAGTAAAACCAACTGGTGACTACCCGAGACAAACCTTTTTAACAGCAGATTATCGCCCAAGTCACATGTCCCATAACAAATAGACTATAGTAAGGGGTTTTATTTATGACATAATCATCTTTTTTGTAGTCTTATCGGTTGCAAGATCTTGTGTTAATCTGTTATTAAATCAATATGCAGTTCCCATCAGATATTTCTAATGGAGTGACTAACTATAAATATTAGTGTAACATTAGCTTTACTGTGAGGATAACTGGATCAGTCCTTAGGTTTTCCAATTTTTATCAATACACTGATTGTTTAAAGTGCCGAATTTTTAAATACAAGAGGTACGAAATATTTAGGACTTATACTGACAAGGGTATTGCAATATTTATCGGGCAAGAGATATTGTGCCAGGTGAAAGAGAATAGAAATTCATGCTCAAAATGTGCATAAAAAGAAAATCTGACAGTTAAAACACAAATTAATTCTGAATTCTTTATAAATTTGGGTTCTTTGAACATGTTAATCACATCACTAGAGTGCTCATTTAAGTTCACGTGTTTACAGAAAAAGGAGTTTCAAGTAAAGGAGAGTAATGTCACATTCTTCTTCTTTTTTTCCTCTCGAAAATGAATATTTCACATCAAATGCGGCAAAGTTAATACTTCTAACTAGTCTAGATATTTCTGATTGCACGGTTAGTTACTTAGTATTTCAAAACCAAATTAAGACTGAATTTTTCGTAATTTCTAAGTCGACTAGGAATGCCAAGGGAAGTCCACTTGGTGTACTCAACAATATCAAGATAAAAATTGTGGACATCTTTTTTCTGGGTGATAAGTGTGACATATTAGTTCCTTTGCAGCTAGAAGCAAGAAACTGCTAATGCAAGAGGTGTAACAACAGAACTTTGTATTTCATGCAGGAACCATTTTAATCTTATATGATCCTTTCTAATTTCTACTAGCAAAATAGAAGGAACATGAATTGGAATTTATAAAAAACAAGATACTTTCAACTATGGAGTTAAATGCACTTTATGTAATCATGGTATCTATCAGCAATAAATTTGATACTCATGTTCCATTCAGTGAAGACAAAGAGACCTTTAGAATAGCTTTCACAACTGGAAGATGTACCTATGTTTGCTTCCGAACTGGTCCACATATGTAATTGCCTTTTTCACGTTAAGCACCATTCCAGGCAAACTAGTCTCATCATTACTTGACGCAACTAGTTCAGCAGAGGGCAAATCAACATATAGAATGTTTGTATTGGCAGGAAACTCGGCCTGTAAACTTAACAAAGGAAGAAGGAAGGGAATTAGAATTTTCCAGAATGGCATGTAATTATAGTAATATCATCATTACCGTGGAAAGTGATGAAAACCTAATGAGCAAGAGTATGCATATATCTACAACCAAGAGGCCAGCTTGACACCTCAGTGAAATACAATATCACACAAACATCAACAAAGAAGCGAGGAACAGCACAGGAAATGAGGGGTTGGGTGGTTAATCCAAAAGGACAACCAATATCATATAGACAGACAAGAAGTGCTTGAAACTTCACTCTTGCATCACACATGCCCTTGTATCACCAAACAAACCCAATGGACATCAAGAGAACGAACTATCATGGTGATAGGTTTTCCACGCATGAAATAGGAGTCCTTTATGGAGTAACACCAAATCTCAAGTTTAATATCATCACTACAAAATTAGTTTCTACACTTCCAGCAAAAGCAACTGAGAGTAGAAGGTAATTTTTAGGAAGACCCCATGGCATAATCAATCTCAAATCCGAGACATAATCCCAGTTTCAGGGAACTTTTCAGTAGAAAGACCTAAACCATTTAGAAAAGTTGATTGCAAAAGCTACAGTTGACATCATCAATTTGTAGTAGAGAATTCTAAACATCAGCTGGTACTCTGAAGAGACAAAATACAGGGTCGATCAAAATGCCAAAGCCACTGTCACAAGCAGAAAGTCATTTTGACATAATTTACATACACTGAGATTGTTGTAATTGTCTTAAAACCCATGAATGGAAGATACCAAAAGGTTCCAATTAAAGCCATCATTCTTTGTATTTGAATAAGGAAGGACATAGAGTACCTGTAAGAAGAAAGAGAATTATCTGTCACTCCAAACTTGTCAAACTCGGTATATTCTATGCAGGATATACCATAGGTCCATTTCCCCTCAAGATTCTTCTTCTCAATTAGAACATTTATGCCTTCAGTAGCACCCGCATTTCGCTTGCATGAAGCAAAGCCCAGTTTCTGGAAATTTAGAATTTGACCAAAGATTATAAAAAGTAAATAGAAGATTGATTCCAGTGCAGAGCAAGCAAGAAATAAGGCACGAAGTCAAGGATTCCGCGCATGGCCAAGACCTAAATATACTCTTGTTCTGGCTTGTCCAAGCAGGCAAGAAACCTAAATATATTTTCTGTTCCATAAATTGTTCCAGCTTGTCCAAGTTTTAAAAGAATTGATTTTTTTCCAAGGTGACACTAATTTCATGAACTAAAAGGATTCACTATTTTGCCTAATCAGCAAAGTTCTCCCTATCCAATTTCAGGAATCAAGAACTATCAAGAATAGCTTGCAGTCAAGTCAAATCAAATCAAATCCAATTCTCTAACTTTTCTACTGCCCAAATTCCATGGTTTTTGAGAAAACTGACATGATATGTTAAATCTTACCTTTCCCTGACGCAAACCAAGTCCAGCTAAGGCCAAAAGAGTCACATCTGTAGATGCCACAACATTACTGCAAAGTCAAGAATGTCTACCATATTCAGGACATAAATTATCCCCCATTATCTCTTGCCACTGAAAGCTAGTAATTATCTTGAAACAGCAGATATCAATTTGAAATTGACCTGACTTGTCTCACAGTCGCACCTCGTCTTCCCTGATCATAAAACCACTGGAAAACACCTTCATTATAGGCAAGTTTCCAGATCACCCCATGACCACCTGGTTTGCATACAGGTCTGAATGGTCCACTAGCCAACCATTGTCCATCTTCTGCACTAACAGCTGGAACAAGAGGCTAGCAATTTGACAAGTTAAATCACCAAATGAACAGCTTATGTAATAAATATAAGAACACACATTAATTCATGGAGTCATAGGAATGGGAAGCAAGTGAATTTCTACCTGTTCGAAAAGCTTAAAATTTGATCTTCCTCTTCCGAACCAGTGGAGTTCCTCACACAGTGAGGTGACACGCTCATGATTGCTTTTTGCTGCACTTGTCATTATTGCAACTGGAGTGATGCATTGTTTGCCGTATAACTTGAAATACAGGTACTCCCTAGCCTTGCAGTATAGTTAAAGGATATCATCGTATTTGATTTAGAACACTATGAATGCAGAAACAGATCGCTTTATAAGGATATTTCTGTTACCTGAAGATCTCTTATAAGACCTTCCAATAGACTACGCCCACAGTACGGAAGCATTGCAGCAGGTAGACATTCACCTGAGTCGGGGTCAACCAAACCCAGCCTGTCCGCCGAGCCACCAAGAGGATATATTTCTCCCAGGTTTGGCAATCCCTTCAAAAGAGTTAAACAGTGATTAGATCAATGCCATAAGTACACCCATTGACTCTACAAGATATAGTGCATTGACTAACTTCAATTCCCCAAATAGCTGCTTGAGATGCATATTCTAAATCCTGAGAAAGATCAAGTGCATGTGGAGGATGAATTTCTATTATCTCACGCTTGAGAGATTTATTTGAGTGATGGGACAGACTCTGTCGTTCAAAAGTTGACTGAGCAAGAAGCTCAAGGACCATTATCTGATACCTGCAGCAAAATTCTTGTATTTCATTAGCACAACAAGCTTAAAAAGGTCTAGAACATCTCAACAAATAATTCAAAAATGAAAGGTCTGATGAAAAATTACTCATTAACTACATAAAAGAAAATCATAAAGAAAGATTTCTCAGTGCTACTTGTTTACAAAGCTTAAAGGAAAGACTTCTAAAGTAGAATAATAACAGCTTGCTAATTTGGCGAAAGATATCAGAGTATGGAGGCTCGGTAAACGTTAAATGGATGAAGAGTATATAAATAAGGAAACTAACATTTATGGGAAAAGTTGGAGGTACTTAAGCAGCCTTAAACAATTTATGCTATCTCAAGTTTATCCACAAAAATCAGTAAAGGAACTTACTTTTGAACACTTGGTGTTTCTTCCTTTATATTATTTAAACACTTTGAAAAAGTGAATTGAACAGTAAAGACGTTTGATAATGTTACATTACATCCTGGCAAAAACTTTAGAAAGTTTGAGCACAAAAAGTTTGTATATGCTCATTAATAATCAAACATGTACTACCTTCGTACTTGCATTCAAAAACATTATGGCAAACACTTCCTCCACATAGTAAGGTTTTATGTTTTTTGATGAAATATGAGAGGTTTTAATATGAAAGAGGATATTTATGTTACAAGCTCAGCAAAGAATTCAGATTGTATAAACTCTATACTTAAAATTAGTAAAGGAATTTTCATAAGTACTTAAATTTAGTAACTTAAACTATATTTTTCTTCTTCTTTTTTATGACGACGGTGTCCAGGTCAGTTCGACTATTCTATAACTCTGCCCACCAAGACTTAGACAAGTTGGAAGAAACAAGCTTGTGCTTTTTTTCCTCCGTTGAGATTTGAACCTTAGACCTGTTTATTTACAAGCTTCAAATTTTAACTACGAATTTAAGCTTTCAAAAGGCCTCAACTCTCTAGCCAAATGCAATTTGTTATTTCCATTAATTGTACTATCATGTCTCTGTTCAGGCACTCTAAGCCATTACTATACTCCAGCGAAGGATCTCAAATCGAAGTAAAGCATAGAGAACTAACCCTATTATTCCTCCAATGCAATCATAAAACAGCTCAACCTCTCCAATAACTTTCAACATTGACCTCAATGCCTCATGCTCTTCAGTTCCTATACCATAACCATTCACACCACCGCCACCGTTACCGCCATTTACATCCCAATTCTCAATCATTTCCGCCAAAGCATACAAAGCAGTCTTCAGCGAACTTCGTTTCTGTTCAAATTCTGTACAAACATCACCGAACACATGCTGTTGCCCAGCAGCAACCACGCATTTAAGCAAAAAAACTTCAAATTCATCGAAATGCAAAGTCTCCAAAACCCTAGAAAACGAATTCTTATGCGAAAAGAAAAAGGAATTGACACGACTATCAGAGTCAATCACTCTGATTCTGTCCTTCAAATTTGTGCAATTATCAAGCTTCGATCTCAAATCTTTAAGCCTGGCGATTTCTTTGTGAAAATCGAAGTCGGGAGCTGGTGGCACGTACTCAACAGGCGCGGTGGAAACGCGCGTGAGGCGAATAAAAGGACGCGAGGAGGTTGGAAATGGGGATGAAAACAGAGACGAAGATGTAGAGGCGAGAGGCTTTGTAACGTAATTGAGAGTAGAGTTATAAGAGTTGAAGAAGAAAAGAGAGTTGGTATTTTTATTTTTTGAGGTGAAAGTGAAGAGGAGATTGTTGTGCACTGGCGTCGAGGACGCCATTAGAGAGAGAAAGAGAGAAGGTTGTAAGTTGTAAGTTGTCAGGTCAGCGGGTTTTTGAATTTGGAGTGAGGATTTTGTAACTTGAAAGTGTAAGGGGAGAAAGAGACAGAGGGGAGGATAAGGAGAGATTCGGGGAGCATATGCCGAGGGAAAATAACCTCTATGTCCAAATAACCGTCTATGCCTCATCTTCTCCATCATTTTGATTGGCTACTTTTATTTTCCCATTTCTTTGTCTTTCTTCTCTTTTATTCTAATCTCAATGTTCAGACCTTAAACCAGTACTACTATTTACTTTTTTAAAATTCATTTACTTAATAGGTCGTCTTTAAAACACATACTATATAGTAGGAGTATTTTGTTAGAGTAAAGTGATATTACCTTCATTTTGATTAATAATTACTAACATTAAATTATTTGATTTGATATAAATTACTCATAAGTATTTAACTCTTCTTTTATAGCTCTCCTAACTACTTAGGACTTTTCCGAATTTACCAATTTGGAAGTCATTTTTACCGTGTAATCAGCAAAATATTCCTTTTTTTTTAGGTAATAGATGAATTTCACATGTTGAAATAGTTTACTGATTGACAATAAAGATAAACACCAGTTTGACTTGAACTAGAGATCTACTTGACCCATATGTTAAACATTTACCAATTCTTTAACTAAAGATATCAGTATTGACTTATATATTTGTTTTCCCGTAAAACAGTACAAGTTCAATTTATATGTGATTTTTAGACAAGTGAACTAATTTGATCCTAAAATAATACAATAATCAAAAAAATATACAATACTTAGCCTTAAAATGTAGGTGAAATAGCAAAAGATGATAATTTCATGAACACGGTTTCCGGACACAGCAATGATGAGATCAGAAAGTAAAATTGTATAAAACTTTGTATAGAATATAGTATATGTTTTGCCATAAAATTCCTATCTCTTACAATGCTAACTGAGCTCACTATTTATAGCTATGTCTAGGGAAAAAAGTCCTAAGATCGTGCTCTCCTTTAATGTCAATTATGATGGTCATTGATGAAGATGTAACGGTGAATAAAAATGCCAAATTCTGTATAACATATCGTCGCACTTAATGCTGCAGAATATTACTTAGTAAATGCTACAGGGCGCAGATCATTTAATACACCTCTATGAACGTTATCCTTTCCGGTGACAAGCAGAGTGGTTGTGTTCGGTCCTCAACCATCCCATCTTGGATTTCACGTGTCCTCCTTTTAGTCATTCTCGTGTCATATCATATTTTACCCTATATAGATAGTCCCCCTGCTTTCCAGTGACATAACTTTGTGTTACCGGAAAGTTGGTAGAAACACTTTATTGGCAGGAATTACTATAACTCCCTCTAAAGGTCTCTGATAGTTAATTTGACGCATGTCTCTCCGCATTTAATGCCCCGAACACGTGCCATCCCATGATTCAGCACAGCTTTTGCCAATTACCGAGGTAACCATAGCCATGAATTTAGCCGCCAAAATTTTACTTATACGCAACTTTCTTTTCCTTTGCGTTTCACAATTGCTTATGCTTCTGATTTGCATCCTTGTTTTCCATTCTTTTTCTAATTTTCTTCAAACACAAAATCTTTTCCTTCTTCTTTTCCAATGGCTTCTTCCTCTAAGCGTGCTGATTCTACAAAAAGCAAGAACAAAACCGAGGATTCCGTTCCTCCAACAGTGGGTTCCATCATCCCAAGAAGGCTTAGTACTTCGAAGGATTTAGAAAGAAATTTCCTATTGCTAACCCTCGTACATGGGCTGTTAGCAGGTATCCTTCTTCCATTCGTCCTTCTAATATTCCTGCTGTGAAGGAGGAGTGCCGCTGCAATGAATTGGATGTTATTGCTCCTGATCTATCGAAGCGAGTGACCCTTCCCAATGAAGGTTTTACATACTTTTTCACGTATCCCTTTACTTTGGGTGAGTTTTCTTTGAGCGGAGAGCTTGATTTCGTAATTGCGGAATTTTGCCTTCGCTACCAGGTGTGTTTGGCATAGGTAAGTCTTTCAATGTGAAGGACTTACCTAGCTCATATGATGAACCACTATTTCCCCAAAATCTTCTGCGGGGGAATGATAAACCTTTACAAGCGTGGCAACCATGCTTTGTTGTCTAGTATGGATGATGACAACGACCGTGGGTAGATGGAATAGTTCGTTGCAGTTGCCACCAATGACATCATTCCGACAACGCTTCATCCTTTCCCATTGCTTGGAACAGCACTCATAAGTTCTTTGTATAATATTCCTTTTACTAGATATTATTCTTGGCCGTATCTTCACCCTTCGCATGTTTCAGCAACTCGATGGATCCTACCGGTGGTGGAAGGTTTGAACCAGTGGGTTCAGAAGATCTTGGACATCACAACGCCCGAAACTAATTCGTGGAAAGAACTGATCCTTAAATACGGGTGGAAGGCCAAAAATCATGGTAACTTTAATTTACCTTGCTTCCGTTTTTGTATATGAAGAACTTCGTTGAACCCTTATGACTTGTTCATGGAATTAGGTCTACCTGCAGGCTCTGTTGATGTCCCCGAGGAGGATGTTCTGGCTGATCCAGCTAATGCAGCGAGACTGCTTCAAGAAGCACTAACTCGAACAGGTATCTCCGGGCTTGTTTCGGGTGCAAATACTTCTTTACGGAGTCCCCAGCCGGAGGATAAACAAACAAAGAGAAGACGTTCCTCCGTGGCCGGGGAAAAGAATAAAAGAGCAAAGATTTATGCCCCCGAAGTCATCTCCGGTGGCGATGATGACTGGTCCTCCTTCCGGACCGGTCGTAGACACTGTGATGATCGATGATGATAAATAAGCTAGTGATGGAGCTTCTTTACATAGAAGGAGACGATCCTCATCATCTCAACAGAATGCTCAACCTATTGAGATAGTTGCACCAATTGAAAATGACGTCTCAGCACTTTGGGGAGAATATGATATAGTAGAATATGTCAACTCCCGCTTCCGGGCCCCAATCGCTATAACCGGTGCTGCGTGTGTAACACCCAAAAGTTTTAACTAATATTTGCATTCTCGATTGAGCATCTTTATAGTGAGGATAGATTTTACTTCGCACTTCCTAAATGTGAAATTGACAATAATATGAAAATTTCATACTTTAGGTTGTGTTAATATTGACAAAGAAGTTCCATGGTGTTGCTATGTGTAACACTTAATATCATTTTGATGAATCGTTATTAAATACATTAGATATTTAAGGTTTTGGGCTGCCACCCTTTTGTATTTATCTAAAGATATTTAGTAGTTTGGGCAGCCAATCTTTTTCATACTTATCCAATTCATAAATATTACTTATTTGACTTGCTTTTCCATAACCTCCTCTCATATTTCATTCTTTCATGCCAAAGAAAACCCTTGCTCTCTCTCCTTCTTATCACCTGAAATACATCATGATAACCATCAGAAAGTTTCACTAAATCAACCATCCAAATAGTTCTTGGTGAAACTCAAGTTGTTCCTCTTTTTTGTGGTAAGTTACTGAAACCATTTTTACACTAGACAACTATTAGTATTTTCTTCATATGTTCTTGTATAGGGATCTGTTTTAAGTGATCCAAGATTTTATGGAAACCTATTTCATAGATCTATAACTCTTATTCAGGCACCAAAACTTGGTTTATCTTTTATTTATCCGAAAATGAGCGATGAAGTACAGTGCAGGTGCTGCCCAGATTTTCTGTTTTATAAACCCTCCATGTACTACTGTTAGTAATTTTAGCATGACGTTACTGATATGGGGGTGATTCAAGATGTTCTAAAATGGTAAGACATATATCTATAACTGCAATGAAGACCGCCGAGTGTAGTTTGTCCATTCTAATCTTCAAAACTGAATCACAACGCAAGACAGTGATACTGTCCAGAATTTCCGTTAAAAACTTTTTGGGTAATTTGCACCAATATCATATTTAGTTTGACATGTTAAATCACTGAACTTATATAGATATTTGATTATATATTTAAGGTTTACATACCCTTGTAAAATCTAAGGGGAAGTGTTTGAGGAAGTGGACGGATTTGGTTTGTCTATGGCATAGACGATTCGAACGTCCTCAAATTGCGGTTGAACTATTTTGTGGTAAAACACCAAGGTTTGTGTATAAACTTTGTACTCTTTTTACTTGATGGAATATTTTGAAATAACCTGATATTTTATTTTTCTTGTCTTCAATTTATATCGTTGTATTCGTGTTATATCAAGTATTGTAAGATATTCGCTAAAATCGCCCACTCGTACGGATTTGCTTGATCATTTTGCATTCTTGTTGGGACTTTGTCCTTCTTGTGGAAGTGACTTTGTCACTCATCTTGGCATGCCTCTTGATTTGGATCTTTTGCCTTCTTGACTTTGGATTTGTAGTTCGTCTTAATTATGGAACTTGTTCGTGTTAAGTACGAAGTAGGAAGCCATTTTTAATATGGTTCTTGATTCTCATGACTATTGGGTTTTGACCCTACTTGATTTGGGACTTTGGTACACCTTGATATCTGATTATGCTTAGTGTGATGGCATGACGTACATATTGGGTGGAAAATAGATATTTGGCAAACTCTCTTGTATTGATAGTATACGCTTTCTCGTCTCTTGAATATTGAACATTGTTATTGATATTTGGAAATACTTCAAGGTTTGATATTCGATAATTTTGATATATTTGTTCACTTATTTTTAATCATATTTAATTTGAGCTACCTATGACTGAAAAAGGAAAATTGGAGAATTTAATGGCTCCAAGACCAAAGTTTATACGCCACTAAGCTTTATGCTTAGCGATAGTTGTTTTCTATCGTAGGTAATGTACGGGATGAAATTTGAAGACGGCCTTATGAAATAGTCTTTTTGGGAGCACTTATGGAGATCACATTTGCATATGCACCTAAATTTTGTATAGTTTTAGGACTTGTACATGATCTATATGTCACGCCCATGTACGTTGTTTTGGAGGCTTGTTGGATCTTAAGACTAAAATCTTGTAACTTGAATTTGGTAACTTGTTTTTCTATTTTAGGATGTGTTAATAACTCAAGTCTTGTAATATGCTGAATTTACATTGTCTTGTAAAAATGTACAAAGGAGAAGACTAGTTTTATTTATTTATTCTTCTCGCATTTTGAAATTTATGTACAATATGAACATGCAGTGATGTTGAATGAAAAGTATAATTTTGTTAGGAAGTTTCTTAACGTGTTGATTATTCAAGAAGGGTTATATCACCTTATGTTGATATTTTGACATTGTATTTTATTTTTTTTTAAATTATGAAGTGTATTTTCAAAAACAAAAAATATTGCACTTTGAACCTTTACCGCATGGGCCTATTTCCGCTACCAAATTATTCTGAATGTCTTTTTGGATTAATATCTTCTTAATGTTGTAAGTAAAAAATTAGATTTGTTTCATAAGTAGCACCCTCTCAAAGGGGGTGCTACAACGGGGCTGAGTACCGGGTCCTTGCCGTCTTTGGTTTGCGAGAATTAAACAACCAACACTGCATTTGATACAGCTGCTTCTCACTTTTCAACTCCATTAGCTTCATCTCCACCTTTATCAATACTAGCAACTGCTACATCATTCCCATCTTCGTCCACTCTTCCACCAATGGTTGCTACACCACCCCCATCGCCCGCACCTGACCATGAAGAAGGTGTTCCTCTTCCACAGTCCCCAGTTCATGGGAATTTGGGGCAAAATTATGCTGCTCCTTCTGAAGATCCACAAAAGAGGAGGAACTTTACTCTTTTGGTCTCTACCGGGTGCAACCTGCTATGATGCCTAGTGGAGCTTGCTAATTACCTGAAGCCTTTAGCTTCAGAAAAAGACTGGAAAAGATTCAGACACTCTCGAGAGAGTGTTTGTTGAACAATGTTATGCATAACGCCGCGACGGTACGTTTCTTCCTTCCTCTGTCATTTCTTCTACTTTTGAACGAATATATTCTAAGTTCTACCTCTTCTTATTTTATAGGCTAACTTTTTTGCTTTTGAGGGCCTTCAAAGGTTGATTCATGAGAAGGAAGAACTTACTTCCAAATGGGATCAGCTTTTGGCGGAACGGGACCAGACTGTTCTCCGCCTCTTGGAACTAGAAACCAAAGCTACTGAGGTCATTGTTTTGGAGGTTCATTTGCAGCAAAGCAAGCAAGAAGTGGTAACCCTTAGCCAAGAAATTGGGCCGCTAAGGGTTAGATTTAATGAGGCCAAGTCCAAATGGGCAGAAATCCAGAACGTCGTTCTTGCTGCAACTGACCGTGAGGCTGCATCTGCTAAAAGAGTGATTAATTTGGAAGCAGCCTTGAACTCTAAAAGTGAAGAGTTTGCTGTTGTGGAGGCGAAACATGCCCACCTAGAAGAGAAGTATAGGAAGACTATCGAGCATAATAGGCTCTTTAGTTCAACTGTCCGCGAGCTTGACGTCAGCCTCAAATCTCCTAGATCTGTCCGGGAAAACCTTTCCACTAAGGTTACTCAACTCAAAGAAGACCTAAGCGCCGAGCGACTTCCCTCATTGTTGACAAAACTTATTCCATGTATAGCATGAGGAGAAAAACTTTGGAAGAGACGAAAACTGGTATCATTGACGTTGATGCTGAAATTGCTAAGGCCCGAGAGCTTGAGTTAGCTGCAAAAAATAGACTCCTGGGGCAGTATGATGCTCCAGGTTCTTCTGATTCTAGTTTCGAGTTTTCAGAAACTAAAAAAGGATCAGAAGGCGATGAGGCCGAAGACCAAACTGGGGAAAACATTGAACCATCGGTGGAACCACCTACTTTTCCTGGGGATGCAGATACTTCTCTTCCTCTTGGTTCCGGAGGCGCTGCAGTTTAGCTTTTCCTTTCTTTTCCCATTTTGTACTTTTGTCATTTTGGCACGTCCTTGTAAATAAAGACATATTTTTTGCTCAAGTATCGTTTGAGTCTCACTTCCGTTTGAATATTCATGCAAGTCTTTAACTCTTGCATTTGCTCGAGCATTCTGCACATGTTGTTCTGGTTGCATTTTACTATGTGTTGTCTCAGATGCTTTTTCTTCAAAGAATTTTGGTTCCAAGCATTATCCCTTTTACGTGAGGATTTCGTTGTGCAAGTTTGCTTTTTGCGTCCTTTTCATATACGACTTCGGGTATATTTTTCCCCGATGGCGTTTTAGATTCCAGGCATTGATTTTTCTGGAACCAACCTATTAACGTGAGGGTTTTTATAAGAGAATGCCCTCTTATGGTGCTCTTGAAGAGGATGTCTCCTGTTCATTATGGCACTAACATTTGAAGTACTTGTTTAACTTTCAAATGACAAAGTTAGCTCATCGTTCAGACAAGAAAAAAGATAAAAGCAAAAGGATGTCATTTTATTCCTTCTATTTTCAAAAAATACATAAGCATTTTACTATGTAGAAAAGAAATTGTCATTACTGGTGGCTATCTTGTGCAACTTATTTCTACGGGGCTGGCTACGCAATCCCCATTCCTGATGATGCATTTTGTTCCCGGGTCGTTCCCGGTTGACATGCAGTCATTGTTTCCTTCCTCATATTGTTCCCCCCCCCCCAGTGTTCGAATGCGAAGAATGCGAATTTGAACACTGGAAGTCCTGTAACTTCGGAGGTTCCACCAATGAATTGCTACGTAATCCTTCACTTGGCAACATACCTTACTTCCCCTCAGGAATCCATGCTATCGAGTGAAAGAATACCTAACAGTCCTCTAGTGGTTTGTGCTCGTGAACGGTCGGGTAAACCCTATTCGGTAGCAAACTTAACTTCCTAGTGGGAATTTTCTATCGAACCAAAGATTATCTAATCATCCCCGAGTGGAAGCTTGTCCGTTCGCCATGCTATCAAAGGTCTTATTGCTATTATCTTCGTAGTATGCTTTCTGTTGCTGCCTCATTAAAAACCTTGCCAGAAAAATCAAATTGGGACAAAAACTTAACGAAGGGAAAAAGAGTACAGCACATACTTTCCATTTGAGCGTTGTCCATCAGCAACAATATCTTTTGAGGTGTGCCACGTTCCAGTTGTTGGGCAACTTGTCTCCATTCTGGTTCTCCAACTCGTTCCAGGTTGATTAACATCGCTTAGTTGTTTGATTCTTCATTTGTCTAAGAATATCTCAAAGTAGGTTCACCCACTTCAACCGGGATAAGGGCTTCAGCACCGTACACGAGGGAAAAATGAGTTTCTCCTGTACTTGATTTGGTTGTTGTTCGATAGGCCCATAGAACTCCGGGCAACTCTTCGAGCCATTTACCTTTTGTCGCTTCCAACCTTTTCTTGAGGTTTTGAATGATCATTTTGTTTATTGATTCCGCTTGACCATTTGCACTCGGATGATAAGAAGAAGATGTGATTCTATTTATTTTCGAATCTTCGAGGAACTTTGTAACTTTTGAACCGATAAACTGTGGCCCATTGTCGCATGCTTTCTCTTTTGGTATTCCGAACCTGCAAATTATATTTCCTACAGGAAGTCGACCACTTCACATTCTCCGATCTTCTGATAAGAACCTTCTTCCACCCATTTAGAAAAATAATCAGTCAAAATTAAAGAAACCTTACCTTTCCGGGAGCCGGTGGCAGTGGTCCGACAATGTCCATCCCCCATTTCATGAACGGCCATAGGGACAAAACCGAGTGTAAGGGTTCTGTCGGTTGATGTACTAATGATGCGTAGCATTGGCACTTATCACATTTTCGTACGAAATCTTTGGCGTCTTGCTCCATGTGAGGCCGGTAATATCCTGCCCGTACCAACTTCAGCACCAAAGAATCTGCGCCTGAGTGATTGCCGCATATCCTAGATTTCTCTCATGACATAATTGGCTCCTGGTACTCTTAAGCACCGGGCCAACGGGCCTTGGAAAAACTTTTACAATTGGCCTTTCTTGAAGCTAGAACGTGCAGCTTTGGTGCGTAACGCCCGTGATGCTTTGGGATCGTCGGGGCAATTTTTCGTGCTCGAGGTAGTTGATTATTTCATTTCTCCTGCCCCAGACCAGACTAGCCGAATTTACCTTAAATAACCATCCGTATCAAGGACTAAACTCATCAATTTTACCACCGTTCCGGACGTCGATCCCTTTATTTCCATCGATGAACCTAAGTTTGCTAATGCATCCGCTTCTATATTATCCTTTCTCAAGATATGAGTAATTGACCACTCCCGGAATCATGCCAGAAGGTCTTGGACCTTTACCGCGTATTGTTGCATACGTCCCTCTTTCGTATCAAAGATCTTGTAGATCTGATTTACCACCAGCTGTGAGTCATATTGGATTTAGATAACCTCGAAATTGAGTCCCCGGGCCAATTCGAGCCCTGCAATCAAAGCTTCATACTCTGCTTCATTGTTAGTTAAAATGATCATTCTGATGGCTTGCCTTAAGGTTTCCCTCGAAGGCGTGATTAAAACTATTCAGAGCCCAACCCTTTTACGTTCGAGGCTCCGTCCGTAAATAAGGTCGAAACCCTTGATGTCGATTCCGACACCATTACTGCCTCCTTGGTTGCCAAAGGTAGCAGTCCCGGACTAAAATTGGTCATGAAGTCAGTCAAGACTTGTGACTTAATTGCAGTCATCGGTTTATATTCTATGTCAAATTCACTAATTTTGACGGCCCATTTGGCCAATCTGCCTGAGAGCTCGAGTTTATGAAGGATGTTCCGCAAAGGGAAAGTAGTCACCATAGCTATTGGGTGGCACTGAAAATAGGGCATCAGCTTCCGAGCGGCGACTACGATCTAAGGCCACTTTTTCCAAAAGTAGGTAGTAAGTTTTTGCTCCCGTGAAAATTTTGCTAACGTAATAAATAGGAGCTGCGTACCTTCGTCCTCCCGGACTAAAACCACACTTACCGCAACTTCTGAAATCACGAGGTAGACTAGCAATGTTACGCCTTCTTTTGTTATCGAGAGCAATGGAGGGCTTGATAAGTACTTCTTTAGGTTCCTCAAAGTCTGCTTGCATTCTGGTGTCTATTCGAAATTGTTCTTCTTTTTGAGCAATGTAAAGAAGCGATGACACTTTTCCAACGACCGGGAGATGAACCTGCTCAAAGCTGCTAACCTTCCCGTAAGTCTTTCAACTTCCTTTATGTTTGACAATTGATCCGGGATATCGTCTATGGCCTTGATTTTGTCGTATTTTACCTCAATTCCCCTTTGTGAGACCAGAAACCCTAGGAACTTACCAGAGCTGACCGCGAACACGCACTTTTCGGGGTTAAGTTTCATGTTATGCTTCCTTAGGATATCGAAAGTTTCCTGCAAATGCTTAAGGTGGTCACCTGCATTCAAAGACTTAACGAGCATATCGTCTACATAAACTTCCATGGTTTTTCCTATTTGCTTTTCAAACATCTTATTTATGAGCCGTTAATAAGTGGCTACGGCGTTTTTCAACTCGAAGGGCATTACATTGTAACAATATATACCGAAATTTGTTATAAATGAAGTCTTTTCCTAACCTTCCAGGTTCATCTTAATTTGATCGTATCCGGAATAAGCATAAAGGAAATTCATCAACTCGTGCCTGACCGTGGCATCAATCATTTGATCGATATTTGGCAGTGAAAACGAATCTTTCGGGCATGTCTTATTAAGATCTTTATAGTCTGCACACATACGAAAGTTATTGTTCTTCATAGGAACTGCTACTACATTGGCTAACCAGTCTGGATATCTTACCTCTCTGACCGAACCGATTTTAAGCAAGCAGGTTACCTCTTCTTTGACGAATTTATTCCTGGCCTCGGCAATAGGGCGCTTCTTTTGTCGTACCAGTGGTACGTTGGGATCCAAACTCAGCTTGTGCATGGCTATTCTCGTGGATACCTGTCATATCCTTGTGCGACCATGCAAAACAATCAGAGTTAATTTTAAGGATTTAAATAAAACCAGACCTGAGCTTGGGATGCAATCCTATACCCAAGTGAAATTTTCTTTCTAAGAATTCTTCGAACAATGCCACTTGCTCTAGTTCCTCTGTCGTGGATTTCGTTGCGTCCGTCTCTTCCGGAACTTGGAAATATCTTGGCACCTGATATTGTTCTAACGACTCTGCCCCTGAAATAACCTCTTCTAACTCGGGAGTAGGCACTGGTTCTTGTAATTGCTATGCCATGCGCTCCTTCCCTTTGCTACTAGAAACTGAGATTGCATTCACCTCCCTCGCTGCCGGTTGGTCACCTCTTATCTCCTTGATTCCTTCGGGCATTGGAAACTTCAGAAATTAGTGATATGTCGAAGGTACAACTTTCATCTCGTTTAACCCTGGTCTTCCTAAGATGATGTTGTATCCCATATCACCATCCACTACTTCGAAGAGAGTTGTTTTCATTATTCCTTCAGCGTTCATGAGCAGCAAGATCTCTCCCCGAGTCGTCACGCTTGCAAGGTTGAATCCAGTGAGGAGTTTTGTTGCCGGAATAATGCTTCCGGTGAGTTTAGCTTGTTCCAATACTCTCCATTATATGATATTAGCCGAACTTCCTAGATCCACTATAACACGCTTAATTTTAAAATCTAACATATTTAAAGAGATTACCAGTGCGTCGTTGTGTGGTAACAGCAGTCCGTCTGCGTCTTCCTCCGTTAAAGTGATATCGTCCTCCCAGAGTCTTTTGCTGTGAGTTATCGATACTTTAGTCTTCTTTGCCACCGAAAAAGTGACCCCGCTAATCTTGTTTCCCTTAAAGGTCATGTTGATTATCTAGCGTGGGGTTTCTTCTCCTGCTTTCGAAGATTCCGTGTTGCCTCTGTTGCGACCGTAATTGTTCTTAGCTCGATCACTCAAGAATTCTCCGAAATGACCATTCTTCAATAATGTTTCCACCTCTTCCCGAAGATGTCGGCAGTCCCCTGTCCGGTGACCGTTCGTCCCGTGATATTCACACCATAAATTGAGATCCCTCTGACTGGAATTAGATCTCATAAGTCTTGGGAATCGTGCTTCTTTAATGTTCCTCATGACTGACACCAGTTCCACTACGCTGACGTTGAAGTTATATTCTGATAACCTGGGGTAAGAAAGATCTCGAGACCCGGACGTTTCTTTATCTTCAAGTGATCTATTGTTTCGACCACGATCAATCTCTTTTTCAAAGGTGAACTTGTTTGCTGCTCGAAAATTTCTGCCACAGCCTTTGGTGTGCTCATAAGGCAAAAACCGGTCCCTCGAAGTCCGCCTATCCGCGTCGTAGTCATCCTTTGATTTTTCTCTGTTCTTCTCCCGTCCTTTGGCGGATGATGTAGAACCGGCCTAGTCATCTTTGATCCTTATCTTTGACTCATACCGGTTGTGAACATCTACCTAGGTTGTTGCTTGAAACTCAAGCAGGCTCTCCTTCAGCTTCCGGAAAGCGTCTGAACTTCTCGGATTCAATCCTTTGGTGAATGCTTCAGTTACCCATTCATCGGGGACGGCCAGGAGCAACATTCTTTCTTTCTGAAATCGGGTAACAGACTCTTGCAATAATTCAGATTCTCCTTGTGCGATTCTGAATATGTCGGCCTTCCGGGCTTGCACCTTTCTGGCCCCGCCATGAGCTTTAATGAAAGAATCCGCAAGTATCTCAAAGGAATCTATGAAATGCTCGGGCAGTAATGAATACCACGTTAGGGCTCCCCTTGTGAGAGTCTCGCCAAATTTCTTTAGCAACACAGATTTAATTTCATGAGGAGCTAGATCATTTCCTTTCACCGTTGTTGTGTAGGTGGTAATATGTTCCTATGGGTCTGAAGTTCCATCATACTTTAGAACTTTAGGCATTTTGAAACGCTTCGGGATTAGTTCTGGTGCAGCACTTGGCTTGTACGGTAATTGAACATACTTCTTCGAGTTCGAGCCTTTCAATACTGGTGGTGCGCCCGGGATTTGATCCATGCGGGCGTTTACTTCCCTCATGAACTGTAAAAGCTCATCTTTGAATGAATCGTTCTCGTTGTTAAGACCTTATCTGCTTCCCCAGCCCCGTCGGAGCCAACTTCACCCCTAGGAGTGTTGTTGTCGACTCTGTGTGTTGTTTGGTCTGCAGGAACAACGGGAGGAATTGGATCTCGTTTGTTTGCATTATTCAAGGCCCCCGATAGTGCCTGCATCAATTCCGTCATAACTTGATCCTGCCACGTGAGAGGGCCTAGAATGACTGCCTGTTGCTCTTGCTGGATCCTCGCAGCATGCACTACATGCTCCTCATCAGCATCATCGGGAGTAGTCTCCCGAACCCGTCGAGGGTACCGTCTGCCATGCACCGGCATGGCGCCATTCCCCTCATTGCGGGTGTCACTGATTGAGTCCTCGAAATGAAGCTGATCCCGTCGAATTTCAAGGTTGTATGCATCGTTAACAATGTTATCTTCCATTTTTGTAATTTTTTTAAAGACAAAATAATCAAAACACGTTAGTATAAAAACAAGGATCAATTTAATTGCACGACTGTCTAGGCCCCACGGTGGAGCAAATTATTTAATATACCTTTATGAACATTATAATTTCCGGTGACAAGCAAAGTGGCTGCATTCCTGCATTCAATCCTCAGCCATCCCATCTTGAATTCCACGTGTCCTCCTTCTAGTCAGCCACGTGTCATATCATATTTTATCCCATACAATATCAACGTTTACCATTTTCTTTAATTTAAGGTACCATTATTTAACATGTAAGAGTCTTTACGTTAATTCATTCAATTATTCCATAATATAACATGTAAAATAATTAAAATTGAATAAAATTATTGGGGGACGAATGAATAAAAGCTTTCACTTCTTTTCTCCAATCTTACGTCTTCGGTGCTAATAATTCATTATTTTCTTTTTAATCCTTTTGTTTATCTTGTTTCTTCTACCACTGTATTAACCAAAAGGGACTCCTACATGCTAAAAATAGTATAAACGATAATTTCTTGTTTTCCTAAATGTGTCATAGAAGACGTCATAGAGAGTATGACAAGAAACACCTCCCAAAGTGTCTTCATTTTTATCATCTCTTGGTTATGAATTTGTGGCACTATTCACTTTTGTTTTTTCTTTCTTGTAAGTGACTAATTTAAACAATGTTAGCGATGCATATATAACATTATTTACTAATTACAAACTAAATAATGTTGAAACATTTAGTTTCGCTTTCTCATCCTCTCCTATATCTTAGTCGTGAAACATTTGTTTAAGAACAAGAAAAAAATTAAACAATTTAAATTCTTTTTGTGCAAGTACTTTTAGTGACCTCATGTGGAAGCGATCAAGCTATTTAAATAATTAAGTGGTCCTGTCTATGGCGACCAATTTAGTTCTGCTTTTTTTTTTTTCTTTGTACGTTCATAAATTTAAAAATAATTTTTACAATTATCCTATGGCTCTGTTTGGCCTATTCACATGCCATATAACCACAACTTTCTTGATTAATTTAGTTTCTGAGGAAATTCTTTAGTGGGCAGATTTATATGGAAAACAATTATTTGCAATCATTCAATTTAATAAGTATATGACAAGTATCATTCTTTTCATAAAAGTTTTATATTTATTCGTGGTTAAATAACATGTATTTGCGCATGATGTTGTAACACATAACTTAGCTTTTACACTTTATTCAAATATAATGACAACACATATATCATGCCTCTGTGTGAGCAAAAATTGGAAAGTATAGATTACCTGTTTTTTGAATGTGATGTATCTTCAGTTATGTGGGAAAAATTATTAAAATACCAAGGAATGTTAGACCAGCTATGAAATGGAGTGAAGAACTGCTATGGTATGAAAGTTACTGCCGCGGGAAGAGTGCGGATGCTATTGTGCACAGGATGACTATTGCTGCAGTTCTTTAGTGTTAATTATGAGGTACGTGAACCTATAGTATTTTGTCAAATTAGATATTTTTTCTACGTTTTCTTTATAATTTGTCCAATATTATATATTAGCATTCATATTTTATAAAAGTTAAATGATGCTCTATAAAGATTAAATAATATACTTGGTTCAGTTACTGCAACTATCTAGCGTATACGGTAGAAAAGGAATCAAGTGATCTTCCAGAACAAAAATCTTGGACGTAGGTTGCAAAGATTGAATTAGTTCCTTGCTAATTATTAGGTGGTGATGTAATTAGGGAAGGTTAGATAGGATGTTTAGCATTCCGGGGTTATTCATATTGTATTACTTTTTCATCTTTTGTATTTGAGCTGTACCTTTTGATCAAGCTTGGTAATACAATATTCTTATTTACCAAATAAAAATTTACAATCATTAAGTGTAGAATAAACATTACTATAATTCATGTAAAGAACTCATGATCAAAAAGAAGAAACAAAAAACAAACACAACCCACCTCAACCGAGAAAAGCTAAAATATATCATTGGAAGAGACAACACTTCTTTTTTAGCAATTTAAATATTTTGGATACAAAAATTTATTAGGCTATAATGATTGTTAACTGTTTAGTTGGGCTGTATATTTGCATAAGAATCCCTAGATTAATATGAAATTTTTTGGGCTTTTCTCACTTTCAATCTGCACGAAACTATTTATATTCGATAGCCGAAAAAGTATATTATATAATTTTTTGTACGAAATTCTGGAGCAAATTACTTCAATCAGACCAAACAGGAAAAATTCATGGTCAAGAAATTATTGAAGAAATTAAAAAGAAAATTGAAGCTTATAGCACCCAAAAAAAGAAGACCAATGTCGAAATGGAAGAATTGAGTCCATTCCGGCAAGTTACTAGACGACTTCAAATGAAAAAAGGAACTATCTCTAAAAAAGAAATTATTGTTTCTTATTTTGAAGAAATAAAAAGAGATCTAGTAAGAAATTTCGAAGTTGAAATGTCAGATGATGTTTCAATGGCTTCAATAGGAAACACTACAGATGAAGAAACTTGTTTGGCAGGAGAAGCCCAAGAAAGCCAACAAGAACAGGTCAATTTAGATGAAATTGAAGAATTCCTGAAGAAAATGAAGGAAGAAGGGGAAGAATCTTCCGTCAGAAATGATAAAGGAAAAGGTAAAGCCTGAAAGAAGACACTAAAGTATCTGAAGGTAAAGCCCCACTATTGAATAATTGGGGTAATACAACCGAAAAACTTTAATAAAGTATCTGACCCCACCAAGAGAGGTTGTCAGGAATCTACTTTTATAAAGTAGTTTGTCCGTTTCTCTTTTAGTTTTTTTCTTTGTCGGCCATTTTACTGTTTAGTTTTTGTTTGTTTTTAGTCTGATCCATTATATATAGATCTCAATTTGTTAGAAAGAGGCAAGTTTTTCTAGAGCCAGATTTTAGGATTCCTCTCTCTTTCTCTCTCTCTTTATAAAAATATTTTCTCTTTGTTCAGTTAATATTAAAAATAAAATCAGAAAAGGTCACTTGGCCACAATCTCGGCAGTCTCAAGTACTTTTTAATTTTAGTTTTTAATATATCATAGATAATCATATAGCCTAAATGATATGCTAAATATTGAAGTGTTGAACTTATGCATACTAGACTATTCTTAGGCATGTCATGGTATTGATTTTATATTGTATCACCCCACGGTTCTAAGGTTGAGACTATAGAGCCCAGATAATTTACCGGGAGAATAGTGATAGAGAAGATTCATCAACTGATGAAGATCTAAGGGCTCTACAGGAAGAGGAATACCTTCCTTCAGATGATAAATGTAAATGTGGACCCTGCAAACAGAATCAAGATCAGTGTTGTAACACAGATATGAGTTTTTTAATATTTATTCTCAATTCAAGGACTCTGTATTATATATATATATATATATATATATAATTTTTTTTCGGCTATTATTTTGAGAGCGGCTATACAGTATTTTCCCAAAATTTTTTTATCATCTCATAGGCCCATTAAGTGTGAAGACTCGAGATATGGTCCATGTCTGTTTGTTTATATACGCTTGGCCCATCATGACTCTGCTAGGAATTACCTGGTTATATACTATTTTTCCTGACTTTGACTTATTCAATAATTTGAAATAATTGATTTTCAAGTATCCCCACAGATAATTAAAGCACAACAAGTTATATCAAACAAAAACTATAAGTAATAATAGATAGTTCTTCACAAAACATTTTTTGTGGATAGTGTAGGCATATAAATTTTATTGAAATTAAATCCTTAAAATAATTTGGACTATATTTTAAATTCAAGATATATTAGTTCAAATAAATTTATTGGGCTAATATAACTGGATTAGTTATATAAGTCCAACATATATAGATTAAATAAATAAGTCTTAATCCATTGGGCTAGCCCATTTAATTGGGCTAAAGTGATGAGCCCACTTCATTAAGCCCAAGATATCATCTTCCTAGAGGCCCAGTTTGATGCCACGTGTCAAATTACGTAGCGCGCCAAGTCAAAAGGAAGAGCCAATGGGATCACGCCACGTGTCAAAATGACAAGGCATGCCAAGTCACATTAAAAGGCCAATGAAACCGCTCCGCATGTGCAAGTGACATGTTCTGGCCAATCAAACGGGCCTTGTCACACTTCAATTTGATTGGTCGGAAAGAGTTTATTCTTATCATAACTCTTCCCTCCTACAACTATAAATAGAGGTCTTCATATCCCAGAAAACACACCAGAAGTTATAACAAGAAGTAAGAAAGAGCTCGTGGATCAAACCCTGCAAATTCCTCCACAAGTTTCAAGCTTCAAGCAATGAAGTTCAAGTTCAATCTCAAGAACGAAGAACAAATCAAGTTCAAGCTCAAGAACAAATAACAAATCAAGTTCAAGTTCAAGCAATTAAGCTCAAGCTCAAGAACGAAGAACAAATCAAGATTCAAGGAGTACGAGTTCAAATCAAAGTTCGTGCTAGTTGAATTCAAGATCATCCTTCGTGGAAACAACTACATATTCAAGATCAAGCTCAAAGGTCTTTGGATTTATTTACAATTGGAAAGAAAAATAAGAGGATTCATAGAGATTGTAATACTCAAATTACTCGAAATCAAATACTACGATTGTTGCAATATCTTTTGATCTTGATTTATTTTCTTGACGCAATTTATTGTTTATAAATTCTGGCACGCCCAGTGGGACAATCTCTACCTCTTATCTCAACTTTTCAATCATCAAAGTTTAAGAACGTCGAAATGACTTCAAAGAAAATCAACTCCAGTTCAACTTCCACCAAGGCTGCTAATTCCAGGTTTTATGCTGATGTAGAAAGCATCCTCGATGCTACCTTTGGAAGCTTTGGACCAGTTACGAGGAGAAAAACAAGCTCTTTAGGATAACAAGCACTTCAAGTGCCATCCGCATCAACCCCCGTTTTTGGATCTTCATACTCAAAGGGAGCAAGATCTTCCACAAACGCACTCGAAGGAGGAAGCGATGTTGCTGAAAAGATTAAGAAAACTCTTGCTCTGTTTGACCTCTCCGGATCTAAGAACTCTGCTGTGAAGGAAGACGATGATGCTTCAAGTGACGGATCTTCCCTACTTACATTCCATATGATCCAATAAAGGATCAATCTATGTGACAATCCATGATACTCCCCATCATCATCGACGGACATCATGCAAGCAATGGTTATTGAAGTTTTCACCGTAGAAGAACCACTCGCAAATTTGACGAAAGCAGTTGAAGGTTTGTCAAAGCGCGTGCAAGATCAAGATGCTAAACTTTCCAAGTTAACAAATAAGTTGGATAGCATAGTAGAAGGAGAATCTGTCACGACCCAAACTGGAGGGCTATGACTAGCACCCGAACATACTTGCCGAGCACCAACGTACATTTTATCTAATCTTCTTTATAATCTTTTAGGGCTGACGAGATCAATATAAATGGTAGACATGGATTATGAACAACCAACAATAAAATATGATGGCATGAACAATCATAACATGGGATGACTAGACAATCAAGAAACTGTATATAAGGTACGAGCTACCACGCTACCATGAAAGACTATACAACAAAAACCAACCAACTAGGCATACCGAACTATACATGAGACGACACCTGTCTATGAGCCTCTAAAGGAACATAAGTACTGCAACATAGCCGGAACAGGGTCCCGACATATCCATAATGTCTATAACAAAAATGTATACCCAGACCACGACAAGTCCGGAGAAGGGATCTCGCCAATCACCGCTGAACTGGACAGCCTACTGTAGTGGGGGAGCTGTACTTGCCTGTCTATCAGGACCTGCAGCACGACATGCAGCGTCCACAAATAAAAGGACGTCAGTACGAATAAAGTACTGAGTATGTAAGGCAGGGAACCATAAGTACGAACAGTAATGTAAGCAGGGATAGAGAATATACAACCTGTAACATCTGGGTACCTCTGAGGCTACTGACATGAAATGCATGATACATATGTATATATACATAAACTTTTAAAACATACGCCTCTGTGGGCATCATCATCATCATATCGTACCCGGCCGTAATAGGCTCGGTAAAAACGTACCCGGCCATCATAAGGCTCGGTAGAATCGTACCCGGCCACGTGGAGCTCGGTAAAACCCAACTGATTAGTGGTTGCACAATAGGTGTCGTACCTGGCCGACTATAGCGCGGCTCGATAGAGTAAAATAGATACATATATATAATGCATGCTCGACTCATGAAAATACGTTCTAAGCCTTTTGGAGTGACGTAAGGTTGGTATCCTCTGTACACGTTATTAGAACTAACTCTTCACCATGAACCTTATAAGAACCAGGAAGTACCAACAACATTGATAACATAAGAACAAGAGAAACAACATCAACGTCAATCGTTCCATAAGAGGGGAAACAATGAAGTACTGCTAGCTTCTAAGAGTAGAGTTTCTTTGGAAGCTCGTTCATTACATTACGTACCATCAAAGTCGTGCAAAAGAAGCAAAGGCATAGCCTCACATACCTTGTATACACTGCCCCAATCTCAAGCTATGCAACTGTCACAACTCCTTAGTCTTACTTGTTGGATAACTCAGCCCTTTCCTTGGTTCTTCAAACTCTAGGTTTCACCCCCAAATAGAACTTGAAAGAGAGGGAAAATCGATTAGGATTTGTGTGGGATTTTTTTGGGGAGGGGTTGCAGGGGTTCAATTTGGTTTTTGAAGGTCTGAAATAAGGGTGAAATAACTGATTTTATAATCCCTTAAAAGTCCTCTCTTGGCCAACTTTGGGACTTTTAATTTTGTCCTCTAATTTTGGCAAGTAGGTGATGCACCTACTTGTCACCTACCAATCTGCGCAGGTCTGCGGAGATACAATTATCTCTATACTCCGAGATCGTATTGAAAAACGGTTTAATGTGTTGCAAACTAGACTCATATATCTTTAATTTGGTAGGTAGATCACCCCGTAATTTCTAGTAAATTGGGAGAAAAGCTTAGAAACATTTGACCTAATGTTTAAGTAAAATTATGAACCTAAGTTGCGACAACTTTTGTCGACTTTTGTTTCATAACTTGTTTGACTTCAAGACTTATGATACAGATATTATATGATTCAAATACCTTACAAAGACCTCTTGAGTGTATTAAGCACCTCTAGGTTTACCCGAAAATATGAGTTACAACATCCTTGATTCGTTTAACTCCTAATACTTGTTAATCACCCTTGTACACCCTTATATCACTTAAGACCAATAGGATTAACTTCTTATCATCTCAAAGATAATTACTTCTTGTATTTATGTTAAATAACACATGGCATGAACTAAAACGTGTGGATATGGGTTGTAACAGAATCCATACAAACACCTTTAAATCTTCAAAGGTTACAAGAGAAATGGGACTCCGCCAAAAAGCAAGCAACGACAACCAAGGAGATCTAAATCTCCGCTGAAGGTCTAATTCCCGTTGAGAAATTGGAGGACTTCATCATGGAGGCTATCAAAGATAAGATTGAGTCGTCATCCAAATTATCTATCACACATGCAAAGCCGTATACGCAAAGAATTAATAACTTGAAGATGCATGTTGGTTATCAACCTCCTAAGTTGCAATAATTCGATGGCAAGGGAAATCCGAAACAACATGCAGCGCACTTTGTTGAAACTTGAAACAATGCTGGAACGTACGGTGATTATCTTGTCAAACAGTTTGTTTGATCTCTCAAAGATAATTCATTCGATTGGTACACAGATCTCGAACCTGGATCCATCGATAGTTGGAAGCAGTCAGGGCAGGAGTTTCTCAGTCGTTTCTATAGCACAAGACGCAT
>MCJB01011020.1:330963-425730 GCA_002018475.1 Nicotiana obtusifolia | reverse complement strand
GCGTAAAATTGTGTTTGAAAGAGGAATGTATCAAAAATTCACTAATATCCTTAGCCCCACGGTGGGCGCCAAACTGTTTACCCTTAAAACCGGATAACAATTGAATTTGTTCGTAGTGCTAAGGATCCGTGAATCAATTTGATACAATGCAAAATATAAAGTAAATGATTAAAAGATAATAGGCAAAAGGAAATAACCAAACTGCAGGAATTGGATAGCTGGTGATGAAATACAAGAAATAGGCAAAACTTGATGAACAGTGTTAATAGCGATGAATAGTAATAATTTTAGTATTTTCTCTCAGAATGTGTTGTGTTTTACAATGAAGGTTGAATGCCCTTCTTATAGGTAGATGAAAGAGCCCTAAATAAGGTAAAAGACTGATTACAAGACAAATCCCTTTAATTACGGGATTGAATATCCTAGAATGGTGGCTTAACGTCTATAACGGTTGAGATATTTACTCCTGGCGAGATATCAGGAATCCGCGGGATATCTGGTCGAAACTAACTTCTTGTTCCGAAACATGTCTCGGTCGGTCGATGTTGGTCGTCCCATCTCGATTACTTCTGATGCCCATGCTCGACTTGCTGTCTCTGGGTCGGGATGACCCGGTCTCGTATCGTATTCGGGCCCGACCCCTCTCGATCAATCGATTGCACTCGACCCAATACATATATACCGATAAATTCCCCAGTATGGTTGTGTCAATATTGAACAAGATATTCGACTTGCTAGAAAATCCAGGTATGCTTATGTACTTAACAATTGGAGTAACGTTGACTTGTTCGACGATAGGTTATTGGAAAGATTGGGGTAAGAACTGGTATGCCTATAAATTTGAAGAAAGGATACCAATGATATTCGTTTGGTTATTCTTATGGTTTTGGGGTATCGTTTTTATTGGTATGCCCTGTGCCAAATTCTTTTGGCAGTGTACTTCAAGTTTAAGTGAGTTTCTGGACGAAGAAGCACACAAACCTCTTCTGAAGGAGGGATGCAAATCTGGAAATTTTCGGATGTTTAAAAGAATTAATGATCATAAACTTATGGATCAAATTTTTAATTAAAAAGGCTCATTATTTCAGTTTTGTATTGAATTCTGCTGATGTTAGGATCCATTTTCGAATAGTACTTGTTTTGGGTTTGTCTTGAGGGAATTATCTTTTGGATTTTTTATGAACCACGCAAAAAGAAAACTGTGGTTAGTGTATTATCATTCTCTTGTCACTATCCTTCGATGGGTCTGAGACCATTATATATAGTTGTAAGGTTTTTACTTTATATCCCAAGTTAATAGTTACGTTGTGTTAATTTCATCAGTATCTTCCAATTGTATATATACGTATTGTTTCTACAAAGAAATACAGCATAACCATCGCAAGTTGATGCAACCACGTCATTCTAGTCCTTGGTTTATATTAAGTTAGGAGGCGATTCTTCTGTACAGTTGCCAAGGGAAATCTCTGTGGATTGTTAAACTTTGGGACTGTGACTTATTTGGGCTTAATTAGCCCTTTTATATATCAAGAAATTAAAATAAAATAAGAAGAATTAACTCAAATAACCACTCATCCAACCGGTTAAACTAAAATATGACCAACTATTTATATAAAGATCCCCATAAATAATCGTCAGTTGTTCCCTTTTGGAGCTATTTTCAAGTAAAAAAATCATCTTTTTATTATTTTTGTAACTTATAAACCTTTTTAGTCCATAGTCTAAAGATCTTTTTTTGTGCAAATATAAAATCTTATGAGAAAACTTAAAGTACAGTTTATAATTTTGTAAGTTATTACCAATGCTAAACCAGAGTGTTATTGTAATACCCACATTAGATAAGGGTATTTACGTAACTAGCAAAAAAGGAATGAAAACATCATAATGGGCTGAAACCACCACCTGACACAGTGAAGTCTTAAGAAAGGAGAAGCGATAAGCTTTGAATTTTTTTTTAACTGTAGAACAGATCACACAGAGAAGGAAATATAGAACAAGCAAAAGAAGCGATAAGTTATTAACAATGTATTCTTATCTTATTTAAACTGATATTACTATGCGCATGATCCTAGACGGGCTTGAGCTAAATTCTGATACTAGGATTAAATTTCGTATCAACTGTTGTGGACTATAAATGAATTCCTACAGTGAACAATTAGTTCATATATGATCCATGAATCAGAATGAGGGAATTGTTGAGAATTAATTTAATAGAGAAGGAGCCCAACGTAGGATATTTTGAGTGAAATCAAGATGTGAGTGATTTCAATTGTGACTCGTTATCACATAATTTTATGAGTTTTGAGGTTAACATCTGGTAACAGTAAAGTTATATTGATTAATAGATTGCATACAAATTGAGCATTTGTATCGATAAAAAGACGAGCTTTGGTTAGTTGGCATCGAAAAATGAATAGTAACCCTATTACAATTTGTGTTTACATGACTTTTATTATTTACACATGATTATTATAAAATAAATATATTATTGAATATTTTGAATTTACATGTCGGATAAGTCCTCTACTTAATATGATACTAAAATATTTTTTTGAGATGTTTACCATTATTTTAAATATTCTCATTGTTACTGGATATGTTATAGTGTTACTTGAAATACGATAATCATTATCAAAATACAATTTATATAATTTGATAAGAACGGAAATGCTCTGTATTGTATTAAAAATATTTTCGTATGAGTGTTTATGTTTACAAGGACAAGTATAAATGTGAGGAGACTTTGAAGGATCTCATAGCTAACGGCAGATTCGTTAGACCTACTATACCTTTTAAATATTGGATTATCGATTACAGTTTTAACCCTCGCTAGTGGAAAAATAGAACTAGCATATGAGGAACCACCATTATATTTAACTTCTTGCAAAGAGGTCCATAGTGAACCGATTACATGATCAGTTCTTGGAAATCTCCCAAACATATAAATTTAAAATGACACAATATTTACGGAATTTGTTAATTATTTTCTGCTTATAAGAGACGCATGATGAGACTGATTATTTTTATCATTTCTTAAAGGTATTTTTATGATATTTCTTTTATTATCATACTAGCATACAGATTTTGGCTTGTTCTCAATTAAAACGGATGTGGTTAAGTGTTATTATTCAGTGAGCTAGCGACTCACTTCTCGCTATTTTCTTACAAATACCGCAATTGACTCCAATGAAGATCGTGTTAACTAGAGCGTACGAGTTGATAGTTTCTGGTGAGTTCCGCATTAATTCGTGTAGGTAAGGAGCTCATTTAATTGGTGTCGTCCTTTTCTTTTAAACTCTTAAAGTCGTTCTATTGGTCATTTTTATTAATGTCATGAGTATTCATTCATTATTATGGACCTATGGCTAATATTAAACTTTCTTATCGTATTTTTGAAAATGGATTTAATATTATTATTTTGCAAATAGTTGATTTATAACCTGTTTGGCTAAACTACAAAAATCAGCTTATTTTGAGACGTGCTTTTTCTCAAAAGTAATCTTTTCAAAAGTACTTTTGGTGAGAAGCAGTTTGTGTTTGGCTAATTAATTTGAAAATAACTTCTGAACAGCAATTAGTGTTTGACCAAGCTTTTAAAAACTGCTTCTAAGTGTATTTTATCTCGAAAGTGATTTTCAAAAAAATGCTTTTAGAGAGAAGCTATTTTTTTCGCTTCTCCAAGACTGCTTCTGCTTCTCCTCAAAAGCATTTTTTTTTCCTTCTAAAAGCTTGGCCAAACACTTCGACTTTAAAAAAAAAGTGCTTTTGACTTTGAAGAAGCTTGGCCAAACAAGCTATTAGAATGGTGAAGAACTGTTTGAATGGTAGATAAAAATTACGACTTGTTTTGGTAGTATTGGTTGATTTTGCTATTGCTTTCTGAGACAAAAAATTTGTGGATAGTCTTAAAATTTTCTGTAAAATACCTATAAGGCTTCCCAGGAGGCACTAGCATCTAACTGCCAGTCATGATCCTAAATCAGGTCGTGCCAGTTATAAATGACTATGAGTTTTATGACTTTTGAAACTACAGGTCGGTGTCACGACCCAAAATCCAACTAGTCATGATGGCACCTAATCCAACCCGCTAGGTAAACCAATCAATAACTATCCAATTTAATGAGATTTATTGAGACAAATGAATGATAAAATAACTGAACCTTTATACATTTCTCAAGGACTAATAGTACAATCATGAGCTTCTAGGATTTAGAATTTACAAAGTTAGTATGAAATAAAGTACATCATCTATCTGAAATATACATGAAGAGATTAAAATTCTAAAGCTACCAAGATCGAGAGGCAGTTATAACCAGAACGCAGGTACATCTTCAAATCCAGCTCCCCGCCGTGCACAGCAACATCAACATCCAACATCTGCACGCAAGGTGCAGGAGTGTAGTATGAGTAAAACCGACCCCATGTACTCAATAAGTAACAAACCTAACCTTAGGTTGAAAGTAGTGACGAGCTTGAACAATGGTCAGAGTCCAAAACCAATAGCCGACAACATTTCATAACAACATAATAAAAGTGATGAAAGAAGTAACTCAGAGATATATTGCTCAGCTCGTTCACAGTTCCGGAAAAATAGGTCATGCTTTTCAAGTATATCAGTGAAAATCTAAATCTTTTACCAAAATCACCAAAATATGAGTAAGTTTGTAAAACTGTGATTTTTTCCAAAAATTTCAACAGTAAATGTTTCATTTTCAAACGGCATGAGGAAAATACATTTCTATGCCTATATGTCAATGTGTATGTGAAGTCATGAATGACATAATATCGTACAACATGAGGATAATGCATCTTTATGCCTGTATGTCAAGTGTGCATGTCGAATGGAATGTAACTCAATTGATAAAACCATATGCATACTCTCAAAGAATCAATTCACTCAGTCCTCCCAATCACTCATTTCTCCCAATCACTCAGTCCTCACAGTCAATCAGTTTTCCCGATCACTGAGTCCTCACAGTCACTCAGTCCTCCCAAGCACTCGGCATTTTCTCTCGGCACTCGCACTCGCACTTGGCACTTGCACTCAGTAGATACCTATGCTCACTGCGGGTGTGCAGACTCCGGAGGGACAGATCTAGCCCAAGCGTTACAATAAGCCAATCATGGCATGAATCAATAATACTTGTTGCAGCGTGCAGCCCGATCCCATCATAAATCAATAATACCTGCTGCGGAGTGCATCCCGATCCCATCAATATCCTCACCATCAGGCCCTCGGCCTCACTCAGTCATCAATCTCTCCAGTCTCTTGGGCTCACAATGCCATAAAAATCAGCCCAACATGATGATATGATGTATCAACAAATAGCAACAGAGACTGAGATATGATGTGCAAATGAGTATGACTGAGTATGTAACTGCAATCTAAGCAAATAACTCACAGCAGATATGACCTCAGCGGGTCCCGACAGAGTAAGCATATAGCCTAAACATGGCTTCTAACATGGATCACAGCTTAATTACTCTAGCACGTAGAGATTTCATGGATAAAAACAAGTTCAGATAAACAAGCTAAATCCAATACCGAGCAAGCCAAAGGATACTCTAAAATGCCATACCGCGCATAACGACCTCTGAACGATTCGAAACTAGCCAAAAGCAACTCAAATACATCAAATAATGCCTAAGGAAACAATTTCAAATGATAAAGGGTGAATCTTTAATCAAAGGCCCCAAAATCGACCAAAAAGTCAAACTCAGGCCCCCATCTCGGAACCCGACAAAACTTACAAAATCCGACAACCCATTCGTTTACGAGTCCAACCATACTAGTTTCACTCAAATTTGACTCCGAATTGATGTTCAAAACCTGAAAATTCACTCTATGAAACTTTTGACAAATACTCCCAATTTTTCTCTCTTGAAATCCTCAATCAAAAGCCAAAAACGAAGATAGGTTCATGAAATGTAATCAAAAATGGGTAGAGAACACTTACCCCAATCCACATGGTGAAAATTACTTCAAGAGTCGATTCAATTCGAGCTCCATAGCTCGAAATATATGAAAATAACCAAAAACCCGAAATAGAGTACTTTATAATCACTGGACGAATCAATGAATCGCGATCGCGAAAATGCCCTTGCGATCGTAGAAAATGAACTGCCCCTGAAAATACACTACGTGATCGCGAACAAATCTCAGCAATCACGATAGACAACCAACTCTGCCTCCACATATACCCTACGGGATTGCTTAACTACCCATACGAACGCGAAAAAGAAACAGCCTCTGCTCAGCTCAGTCCAAACCACTACGTGAATGCGTGCACCCTTGCACGAACGCGATGAAGACCAGCCCCCTCTCTATGCGAACGCTTGCATACTCTCGCGAACGTGGAGAACAATTTTTCACAGCAGACCAAAATACCTTACGCGGTAGTGGCCATGCCTTCACGATCACGAAAACGCCAGAAGTAACAGGCAACAACAGAAACCAGTAAATGAAAAACCATTCGAAATGATTCGAACTACGTCCGAAACTCATCCGGGCTACCCGGGACTCCATCCAAATATACTAACAAGTCCCATAATATAATATTGACCTACTCGAGGTCTCAAATCACACATAATATCATCGAAACGACGAATCGCACCTCAAATCAAAGTTAATGAGCTTTGAACTTTGAACATTCAAAACTAACGGTGAACAAGCCTAAACACATCGGATTGATCTCAAATTTGGCACACAAATCATAAATGACATAATGGACCTACTATAACTTCCAAAATCAAAATCCAGCCCTGATATCAATAAAGTCATACCACGATCAAACCTATGAACATTTTCAAACCTTCAAATTTCTAACTTTCACCAATTAGTGCCGAAACCTTCTAGAATTATCCAAATGCAAATCCAGGCATACGCCCGAGTCCAAAATCACCATCCGGACCTAACGGAATCATCAAAACTCTTATCCGAGGTCGAATATTAAAAAGCCAAACTTGGTCAACTCCTCCAACTTGAAGCTTCAACTTTAAAATTCATTCTTCCAAACTAATTCTGAAACACCTGAAAATCAACGCCGACGATTCATACACGATATAATACATCATATGAAACTACTCAAGACTTCAAATAGCTGAAAGAAATGCAAATACTCAAAACGACCGGTCGGATCATTACAGTAGGTGATTATAAGAGCCTTGTTTAGCAAAGCTTCTAGGAGGCTGAAACTACTTTTTTTGGTCTAAAAAATATTCTTTTGAAAATTTGAGGTGTTTGACCAAAGCTATAAAGGTGCTTTTGAGCGGCAACAGAAATAATTTTTCTTCTTTTGAGAAGAACCTATAAATTCTAGCTTCTTTTAAGAAGCAGAAGCATAAAATTAATTTATAAGGATAACAATATCCTTATCATAAATTTATATTTTTAAAAATTAGTCCTTATTAACTTTAATTTTTTTTATTTCTATCATCCCTTTCTTCTCTCTCTCTTTTTTTTTTTTATTGTTATAGTATTTTTATTCTCCTTCTTTATTCCTTATTGAAATAATCTCTCTGCCATAAGTAGATCTTTTCTTTTCTCTTTCGTCTTTTTTTTTGTTTCTGTCCTGTTACTCTTTGAATGAACAAACTTTATCACAAAATTCAAGCACTTTTTCACCATATATATTTTTTTCTTTTGTAGTATACTAAATTATATGTTCTCCAGTTTACATTTTGTTTATATTTTTTTCGCGTGCATGCATATATTTTTGTTGATAGAATGTAATACCACAATAGATAATAATTTTTATACATGTAATTTGTTAGCATATATGTCCCTACTAATATTATTGCTTTGATTAAGTAAAAACAAAATATTTCTTAAATTCTTTTATAATTAACATTTAAATTCATGTTTTTTTTGAAATAATATAATTGTAAACTAAATTTTTATTGTCCTTTTTTGTAATTAGACACTCAAAAGTACTTTTAAAAAAAATTATTAAATACAATTTGCTTATCAAATATTGTTAAAGGTACTTGTGAAATGAATGTGCCAAATATAAACTGTTAAGTTTTCAAATATATATTTTCTAAAAATATTTTTAAATAATTTTTTTTTTTAAAATAAATAATTTTTAATAGGTTGGTCAAATGAGCTCTAAGTTTACTGTTCACTCCTCACGATCAAAGTGGCTAGTGGGCAGTGGCTGTCCGAAAACTAGCCGTCATTTGACTAGTTTGACCATTACATACCTAACCCTACACACTATGATTGAGAGTTTTTCTGTTTCAAGAAGATTGATAATATTTTTTTATTATCTGTTTCAAAATAATTAATCCATTTTGAAATTTGTTTGATAGAGAGTATTTTTAGTCATATAAGTGCTATGACAGATTTCAGATTTTATATTTTAAAAATTTTACAGTCACATAAATACTATTACTTATTTAACACTAAATATCTTAAAAGTCTTTCGTTCTTTATTAAAGTTTGTGTCATATCAAAATAAGATAAGCTTTTTTGAAACTAACCAAGTATATAATTTCTCTTTCATGCGTGATATATCGGTGAATGAACTTTTTCTTTTGGTTGCCAATCTACCGTTTCAGGCCGCTCCCATCCGACTCCATCGCAAACTAGAATATTTTAATCACAGGATCAACTACTTCTTTATCTTATATTATACACTTCGTTCCTAGTATAGATTCTTGAATTTTTTTTGTTCTTCCTTTTCAACAGGAAAATATAGATGTACTTCTTAAATTTTTATATGTTCTTCTTTTTCCTAATATTCCTTTAGTGAAATTTATAATCTTAAAAATAAGGTAAGTTATCAATTATAATAAAAAATAAAAAAAAATATTATTGATGAACACCTAAGCTAAACTCCATTAGATAAATTCGTCATGGCCGCATATCCAATCAGGAGCGTACATATAGAATTTTAGATAAGCGATATCGATATTTTAAGGAGTGAACTAATAAAAAGTTACAAATCGAAAGTAACTATTTCAATCGAGTCTGCATAATTCGTTAGATCCACTTTTCTATTTAAACTAACAATACGTGGTTGAAAGGTGTTGAGTATAATATCCTGCCACATGGAAGTTAAAGAGAAAAATCTTAGTGTTATCACCTATATTAACGTCACTTCTTTTATATTGAATCTCCTGTGTGCATTTTCTCTAAGAATTTGTGCTTTTGAATTTTACTAAATATATGAATTTGAAAATGGCCCAACAGTTGTCCCGATATGAGCCTGAAGGGTGCTTATAGTTTTCCAAGTGGCGTATGATTCTGTATGTAATTGCGGCACGACCAGCTTTTGAGTTAGAGAAGTCTACATGAATTGAACGGAGATGAACCTGACAAAAGATTGAAGATATTTATTGGAATGGTACTATAATGTGCTTCTTTTTATTTTTTGATCTTTTATTCGGTACATGTTTTGAATTAGACTAATTAATTTTATTTTAAGGAGTAAATTACTTTCTATCAAGCGATTTTATTTTCGACACTCAAAATTGAAACCTCAAGTTAAGAGAAAGGGCACTTATCACGGCCAGGGACATATGGAGCCTTTATGCTATTGATTTTTTTTGAGCTCCTAACTTTTGAGACAGAATATAAATATATATATATAAAATCTTTTAAAGTTTCTACAAATATTATATTTAAACTCATAATTTTAACAGTATAATAAGTTCAATACTGAAAATTTTAAAAATTAAACTCATTAAATTTAAACCTTGAATTCGCCTATACTTATCATTTCACTGTAACCTTTGATAGGTAATGTGCTCCTTTAATTTTAGGAGAATAAAATATTTGAAATTTTTTTACTTCTTTTTTATTTTTTTTGCCAAATGGATGTTATTCCGCTTTCCAACTGGATTGAGAGTTGAGACATCTCATGATCTGTTACTATATCTTATCTTCCTCTGTATTTCCACCGGCTATTGCCACCACTTCTTGGATTCATTGAAATTGGACAAAATCATTCTAAATCTTTGCACGAAAAAGTGTTATTTGTATTCTTGTGTTAGCTGTCTACCTATTGATTTTTTATGTTGAGTTTTTTATGTAGTGATCGTTTAAAAGATATTAACAAAATTAAATCAGTTATTACATAATAAACTATAAGTATATTTATGATAATTATTAATTGATAAATTTATTAAAATATTAAAAGAATATTAATAGGTTAAGCTGCATTGATATATTAAAAAATTAGACTTCTATTATATATAACTAAATTACTATTATAACCATCCTGACGAGGTTAGCAAAGTTTGTTTATGTGCTTTGACCGTCAATCGTTCTTCACGTTATTTTCCTTCATTTTCATTTATTCATGCTTATTATGACTTGTTGTCCACTTCTCTTTTCTTGTCTCCTTTTCCCTTTTGGGTGCATGGTTACTAAGTTTCTAAAGGAATAAGTTTATGAAACTGCGCGAGAAACTTCGAAATGGATAGGAGGGAATCAGGTGCGACTCAATAAAGTTGGAGGCTTAAAGGAGATCTTTTTTGAAACAAAATGTTCATATATATTTTTATTTAAAGTATATTTTTTTTAACTTATTGAGATATAAAGTTATTAATGATTTTTTTTATAGCTCATTTAATTTCTACTAAAACATTATTGATCTTAGGAAATGGAACCAGATTTGTGACGACCTGATAGGTCGTTTTGAGTACTAGCCTTAATTGCCATGTTTCGAGACCTCTCATAACTTCATATGATATTTCTTGATTTGCGTGGTCCGTGTTGCTTTTCGAAAATCTTTTGCGTAATTTTTTTTTTAAAAAGTTATTTTTGACTTAAAATAAGGTTTGGGTTGACCATGTTCATACTTTTAGTAAACAACCTCGGATCGATGTTTTGACGAATATGGCAGGTTCGTATGATATTTTTGGACTTGTACGCACATTTATTTAGGGTCACGGGTGACCCGAGCGCGTTTCGACGCATTATGTGAAAGATTGTGGAAATTTGAGTTTTAAGCCCTACTTATAAACCTTTAACTTCATGCGTGGGAGAAAGTGTGGGGGGTAACAGTTATGTCGTATTTGCGATATCTGTGGTTTTAATGCACTGATCGCATCTTCGATCAGTGTTTGGCATTTGCGGACATTGCAATTGCGAGCAAGAGTTCACAATTGCGACGTTTGCAGCTAGGTAAAAGATGGAAAATTTGCTCATTTTACACTATTTTCTAACACCTAGACTCTATAGAGGGTATTTTCTTGAGAGCTTTTCTTCCCAAAATCATTGGTAAGTAACTTTAATTTATTTTTCATCATTCCCCAATACTTCTCCATGAATTTTAACATCAAATTTATGAATCTCATGGTAGAAATTAGGAGTTTTGGGTAAAATTTAGGAATTTTATAAAATTGAGATTTAGATCTCGAATTGAGGTCGGATTTTGAAACAAATCACATAATCGGGCTCGGGGTGAATGGGTAATCGGGATTTGGTCAGAATCTTAGATTTTGACCAAGCAGTCTCGGGGTTGACTTTGTTTACTTTTTTAAAGTTAGCTAATGATTTAACCTTTTTCATTCGTGGATTGATTCTAAAGCTTATTTTGAATTGTTTGAATAATAATTGGCTAGATTTGGTTGGTTTGGAGGCTTATTCGAAAAGAAAAGTCGTGGTTGATTATTGATTTTATTGAAAAGAGGTAAGTGCCGTGTTTAACTTTGAATTGAGAGAATTAGAACTTGTTTGGTCTATTTGTTACGTGAACTATGTGTGGAGACAGCGTATATGCGAGGTGACGAGCGCATATGCGTTGTCATGGGTTAAAGCACGCAGGTGTGGCTGTTTACCTTTATGTCATCATTTATTCCATGTTATATCTCGTTGCATGCTTTGATTGCTACATGTCCTTACTTGTTATTCATGCCTTACTTGCTATCTGTCATTTAATTGTTACATGTTTTGATTTATTCATATTTCACTCAATATTTGCATACCTGCTATATATTCCTACCAGTATTAATTGTATATCTTCATTTTCTCATGTCCTTACTTGCCTCTATTGCTCTTACATTACTTGTTGTACTTTATTATGTTATATCCGATTGTGTGAGTCCTTTAGCTACTCTTGTATTAATGAATTGTCGAGACTGGTGAATATAAGGTATTGGTTATTCTCTGTTGGTATTAGTAGTTCCTTGATGTCTATATGCTTTAGTTTCTTTTGTACTGAGATTACGAAATTTGGTTATGTTAAGTTGTTTATGTTAACGAGTTGATATTGGGAACGGGTTATGCACCGCAACAGTATTGAAATAAATTAATATTGGATCGGGTTGCACGTTACAACAGACATTGATATGATATTGGGGTCGGGTTGCATGCCGCAACAGATATTGAAATGATATTATGATCGGGTTGCATGCCACAACGGAGTATGATGTGTCGGAACTGTTTTTAGCTATCGTGTTCTATTTCTGTACTGTAATATGAGATAATGAGCTGATGTTATTCTGGGCCCTCTTTTAGTTGACCTTCGGGTGTCGTTCTTATGCGTTTATTCGTTTTCTCTATATTTCTGTTGTCCCTTATTACTATTCATACAGGTTTATAGTGGGTGTCTTGTCATAGCCTGGTCACTACTTTGTTGAGATTAGGCTCGAGACTTACAGAGTACATGCGATCGGTTGTACTCATACTACACTTCTGCACTTCTTGTGCAGATCCTAATGTTGATCCTAGCGGCGCATAGAGGAGATAGCTCAGATCCGACTTGATCAGGAGACTTGAGATATAACTACATGGTGTTTGTAGTCTCTAGAGTCCCCTTCTGCTTTATTTTACTGTTTACGTTGTTTTGAACAATTGTATTTCATTTCAGACTGTATTTGTAGTATTCTAGTTGCTCATATACTTGTGACTCTAGATTTTTGGGATTAATATAGACTGTGTTACTCATTTATTTCAGAGTTTATTAGTCATTAATTATTATTATTCGGTTTTTAAATTGTTAAAATTGATTAATTATTTAGCTAACAATGGCTTGCCTAGCAAGTGAATGTTAGGCGCCATCACATCCCTGTAATTGGAATTTCAGGTTGTGACAAGATTTAAGAAGTTGATAACTTGATATTAAATTCTTATTTTATTTTTAAGCATATATGTTGCAATGCTTGAAACCTGAGGAAAAGAAAATTAATAATGCGCCATATAGCTTATTCAATAATACTCTTCAGCTCTTCTGATCGCAAAAAAAAAGTACGTAGAGTTTTTTTTTAACGAAACAATATAGCTTATCCTAAACTTAAAACTTTGGCAGAAATCAAATTGGGCTCTAGAAGTTTAAGAGTGTAAAACATATTTTCTGATGAGAAATTTAAGAAATGAGATTTGAACTATTAGAGATATCAAAAAAAGGACTCTAGAAGTTTATTACACGTTTTCTGGTGACATATATGAAAAAGAGAAGAATAATGTAGGCGCTTCAATAATGATGTTAATCGTAAAAGGTAAATAACCCAAATTTTATGTTTAGGGTAAGAGTTTAGAGGGAGTGATTCTCTTTCTCTAATTTTTGCTCAAATGGTTATATTAAGTTATTTTTACTTTTTATAAAACATTTCCTTTTCTACTTTGAAGTACTCAATATTTTTTTTAAAAAATTACTTATAAATCTATGCTTGGTAAAAATTGGGCTCCACTTCCAAGGATTGTGGTGGGATGGATATAATCTAACCTACCTTAATCAGGTATTTCAGGTTCGAGCCCTATGAATTATATCCTATTAAAGTGCGCTTTCACTTTTATTAAGCCTTATATAGTGCGAATTCAAATTAATCGGGGCTGCAATGTGAAAACCAAATACGAATAGAAAATAAAAACAAAAAAAATAAAATTGAGGTCCTAAAATTTTGAGACTTAGGCTATTGCTTTAGTTGCTTAACCCTCTGGCCTCCCCTGGAGGGAATACTGTAATTTCTTGAAAGCGTTTATTGCCTAGGTACTACTTTTCTTTCATTTTCTTTCGTCAAAATTAACTACTATCTCACGAAATGTTGTTTATTTGTCTAAAGATAATCTGATAAAAGTAGTAGCATGCTTGATTTTCCTTGCATCAATCACTCCTCAAATATTACGGACTTCAATATTAAAACTCAGACATGAAAAGGGTGAATTCATGTTAATTGGGTCAACAACCAATCAAAGTGCTCTATACTTCTTCACTACTTATACAGAATTGACCGAGATAAGCTGTATTGAGGGAATCGTTTAGTCTCAATCAATCAAAAATGCTCAGTGGATAAATTCACTTATTTCACATTGGATCTAGCACAGATCATCTCCAACCCACTTGAACAATTTGAAATAATCCCATTGATTTCTATGAAAATAGGAAAATTAATTCATGTTAATTGAGTTATGTGCAAACAATATAAATAATATTTACTCAATTAAGTCTTTTATAAAATAATTACAAGTAAATCTTTGTAATAACATCAATTATATTGGTAATATGTTAAAAACGCAGTTAAATACTTAGACGTCATCAATTATAGAACTTAAATCTATTTTATTGTCTAATTCACTGACTTAGATATATTTTTAAAAAAGAACAGTTCATAATATATACACACACAAAGCAAATTAATGCCCTTTCCCTTTCTTTTCTTTTTCTTTTTTCCAAAGAAAAAGCTAATGTCTAATGAATTAAAATTGGTAGAGTTGATACAAAAACTACAGTCCAACCTAACTTAATGTTAAAGTTGTGGACTACACCCCGTGAGAATCCTTAATTTGATTAAGATACTTCCTTTTTATTTCTTCATACCTATATATCAAAGTTGAAAATAATTGTGCTTCAGTTAAAATAATTATAGTGTATAATGAGGCACTACACTACCAGTTGGAACAATTTTCTTCGTTCGACATCAAATATATGTCAGGGGCATGTTTTAAAAAAAAAAAAACAAATAAGAAGTTCTTTTCTCCTAGCGCACGTTAGGTGACCTTGCTAACCTGCGCATCCGCCGGAAATGGGGGGAAGAGGACGAGCAAAGAGGAACACCGGTGGTAGAGAAGAAACTTACTGATATCATACTGCGAGAACAAGGAAAACAAACAGCTAAAGCCAAAGAGAAGATGCAAGATGAGGAAGAAGACAACGAGGGTGACCCTAATTGGCCATATCTGAATGATTCTAGGGTTAAATTGGCTACTCCGGTAAGATCAGCTGTCAAGGAGACAACGAGATCGCCAATTCAAATAGGCGAGGCGACCACTAGCAAATCAAAACCCAATGGAACAGTGCATGCAGGACCATTAGCAGAGCAACAAGCTGTAGAGAGCAAAGAGCAGAGGAGTACACAAGATAAAGTTGCTGAAAAAGTTGGAGAAGGCGGAAGATCTTGGGCAGGATTATTTCAGGAGAATAAACTTGCTGCAAAAGGGATAAACTTATCATACATCCCTCCGATGATACGAGATGGAGAAATAGTTGTTCAATTGCTGGAAGAAGAACTTGAGGAGGAAAACCAAAAATGGAATAGAGTTGTGATGCTATATGTGGTGGGAAATACTCCGACCAATAGGGCAATTGAAAGATTCATAGCACACCAGTGGAGCAGGGTCTAAAAACCAAAGGTACTTTTCCATAGTGATAACTACTTTATGATTTTGTTGTCGAGCAGCGAAGAGAGGAAGATGTACTGATGAGTGGACCATACACTATCAATAGCAGGCCTATTATCATGAGGCCATGGACAGAAACCTTTGACTTCAATTAAGAGATACTAAAAACTATTTCACTGTGAGTTAAATTCCCTAATTTGCCTCTGAATTACTGGAGTAAACAGGCTTTGAGTAAAATTGGAAGTGGCTTAGGCAAATCGCTATATGCAGATGCATGTACTATGAATATAGAAAGGCTTGCCTATGCTAGAATTCTGATTGAAATGGACATCACCAGGCCCTTACCTCAAAAGATCAAGCTACACAATCCTAAGGGTAAGGTATCGGAACAGATAGTGCACTATGATTGGAAGCCTCAGTACTGTCAAACTTGCTGTCAGTTGGGTCATTCATGCAGAGATCAAAAGAAACAGAATCTCGAGGGTGAATTACAAAAAGGTGCTACTGTGAAACCGAAGCAAGAATGGATAAAAGTGAGGAAACAAGACCCTGCAACATATAAAATTAATACACAAGGCAGATTCCTTGAACAAATGGAGAGTGCAGGCAGTGAACAAGTGATCCAAGAAGAACCAGATAAGAACTGGCAACTTGCTAGAGGAAGGTCTGCCTCAAAGAAATATGTGGCAACTGCAAAAGAGAGTGAAGTTGATATTGAAAATGCTTTCAAGGCCCTAGTGGACACAGCACAAAAAATAGTGCAAATGTCTGATGCTCACAATACTAGAGGAAAGCAGAACAGGTGTGATAGAGGAGGTACCCCACAACAATCCAACTTATGCTGATGAACATTGTAACTTGGAATGTGAGGGGGCTTAATAAAGTTTTAAAACAAAAAGAGCTCAAAAAACTTTGTAAGGAGAATAAGGTAGTAGTACTAATAGCTATTATAGAAAATAGAGTCAAAAAGGAAAATGTAGCAAAAATAATGAAGAAGAGCCTAAAAAACTGGAAGTGGGTAGACAACTATGAAGATACATCAGGAGGTAGAAAATGAATAGCATGGGATCAAATGCAAGTGACATTCTCTTTGATCAAAACCCATGAACAATTCATACCGGGACAAGTCATTTTAAACCAGCATAGTTTCAATTTTAATTTTTATGCAGTATATGGCAAGCATACTTTTCAATATAGGAAAAGGTTATGGGAGGACAAGAAGACACTACTAAATGGTATAAGTGGACCAAGTCTGGTAATGGGTGATTTCAACACCATTTTATCCAATGAAGATAGAGTACAGGGGAATCCAGTTTAGGAAAGTGAAGTTAGGGACTTTAAAAACTTGTGCTTGATGGTGGGCTTGAGGAGCTAAAGACAGTGGGAAGAAAATTCACATGGACAAACAATCATATACACAGTAGGATTGATAGAATCCCGGTGAATTCTTAATGAATGCAAAAATGGACATATATGACAGGGGTTGTTATGAATCCTGGCTTCTCTGATCATTGCGCAATAAATGTAGGATTTGATGATATCTCTAAGCAAGGAAGTAGGCCTTTCAAATTCCTCAACTGCCTGGAAAACCATGAGGAGTTTGATAAAGTAGTGCAGCAATGTTGGAGGCAAAAGAATAGAGGCACAGGTATGATGAATGTAGAGGAAACTTAGAATGTTGAAAGGCCATCTAAAACAGCTGAATAAGCAAGAGTTTAGTGGAGTAGCAAACAAGATTTAGATGGCAAGGTGCAAGTTAAACACCATCCAGAACAAGATGCACATTCCTGACGGTGACTCAGAGGCAATCCAACAGGAAAGACTAGCAAAAATAGAATTGGAAAAATTGCTGATAGTTGAGGAGAGTGTGTGGAAACAGAAATCCAGAGTGCAATGGCTCAAACTGGGAGATTCCAACTCAGCATACTTCCATGCCTGTATGAAAAATAGACAGGCAAGGAACCACATTGGCAAGTTGACCGGTAGAGAAAGGCATATATTGAACCATCCTGATGAAGTTGAAAAGGAGATCCTGAGTTTTTACAAAGGACTACTTGGGTCAGCTGCGACTCAGTTACCAGTTGTCCTTCCAGACATTATGCAGAATGGTTACACCTTAAGTCATAGCCAAAAATTGCAGCTCGTACCAAACCAAGGATACTGATATATTGGCAGCATTCCGAGTAACTCCTCAACCTGGAGTTCCACCTGAAGAAGCAGGGGCCGCGGTAGCTGCCGAATCTTCTACTGGTACATGGACAACTGTATGGACCGATGGACTTACCAGCCTTGATCGTTATAAAGGGCGATGCTACCGCATCGAGCGTGTTGTTGGAGAAAAAGAGACCAATCACAAGGGAGGACATAAAACAAGCTATGATGGATATTAAGGATAATAAAGCACCAGGGTGCGATGGATACAATGCTTTCTTTTTTTTAAAAACATGGACAATCTTCGGAGAGGAGGTCACTGATGCAGTAATGGAGTTCCTTTATACTGCTGAAATGTGCAAGCCCATCAACTGCACAACCGTCACCTTGATTCTAAAAGTGAAGAATCCAACTACTATCAAGGAGTTCAGGCCAATTTCTTGCTGCACAGTCCTTTATAAGATTATCTCTAAAGTTCTAACATCTAGATTGCAGGGAGTCATGCATGATATAATTGACAAGTGTCAAACAACCTTTGTACCTGGGAGATTAATTACAGATAATATAATTATGAGCCACGAGCTAATTAAAGGGTATGAGAGGAAGAATATATTCCCAAGGTGTATGTTGAAAATTGATATGCAAATTCTATTGAATGGATTTCATCGAGCAAGTGATGAAGCAGTTGGGATTTGTTGAGATATTTATAAAATAGATAATGGCATGTTTGTGTTCAGACTCATATTCAGTACTTATCAATGGCAAGCCAACAGTACGCTTTGAGGCAAAGAAAGGACTAAGGCAGGGAGATCCCCTATCTCCATTCCTATTTGTAATGGATATGGAATACTTGAGTAGGTTACTAAAGCCTTTGAAGGAGAACAAGAACTTCAAATTTCACCCTAAATGTGCAAAAGTCAACCTGGTGCAACTGGGATTTGCTGATGACCTGTTATTATTTTGTAAAAGAGATCTTCAGTCTGTAAGTATACTTTAGTAGCAAATCCAAACAAAAGCAATGTCTACTTTGGTGGAGTTAGTTGTCAGGAGCAGAAACAAATCATGGAGCTTGGTTACTCTAAAGGTGATCTACCCTTTAGATATTTTGGAGTTCCCCTTAACACAAAGAGACTAATAGCTGTTTAATGTGAACCACTGATCGATAAGATGCTAGGAAGAGTTCAGAACTAGACTACTAAGTTCCTATCCTATGCAGGAAGAGTTATGCTAGTGAAAAGTGTTTTATTTGCTGTCCAAACTTTCTGGCTCAAGTGTCCATCTTACCAAAGAAAATAATACAGTTCATTGAGGCTATATGTAGAAGATTACTATGGGTAGGGGCTGCTGAACCTACTAAAAAAGCACTAATTGCTTGGGAAAAGTTTTGTGCTCCTACAGTAGCAGGGGGCCTTAACTTCATTGATGTTGAGATGTGGAATAAAGCAGCAATATGTAAGCTCTTATGGAACATCAGCACAAAGAAGGAGAAATTATGGGTGATATGGGTACATTCGTACAACGTTAAAGGCAAAACTGTATGGGGCACAGAACCAAACAATGCTTCCTGGATCATGCAGAAAATATTCAAGGCTAAATACTACTTTGAGGCTGCCGGATACACTGAAAATGATGTTTCTCAGATAGAAAGATTCTCAATTTGACAAATCTATAAAGATATGCAAGGTGAATTCCAGAAGGTGACATGGAGAAAGCTAATATGTAATAATCAGGGATTGTCAAAGTGGACCTTTATCATGAGATTATCATTGCTTAATAGGCTTGCTACAAAAGGTAGATTGGCCAAATGGGGTATCATTCCAAATCAACTATGCCACTTATGTGAAAAGGAGAATGAATCTTTTCTTTGAGTGTGAAATCACTGGAAGCATACGGAAGCAGCTGTGTACTGGCAAGAAATACAGAGAGTGAATAAAACGTGGCAAGAAGAGATCCAATGGATAGAGCAGTTTGCGAAAGGCAAGAGTGCTAGGGCTGTAGTATGTAGAATGACCTTTGCAACAGCGGTTTATCATGTCTGGCAGGAAGGAAATTGTGTCATTTTCCAGAAAAAGAAAAAGAGATAAGCCAAAGCCATAATTCGACTAATCATTCAGGAAATCCATGTGAGGGCTAGTTGTTTTCCTAGGCTAATGAGAACAATGAAACAGATGAATTGGTACCCAGAAATGGCCTAGGCAGAATGCAAGGAGTATAGTAGGATGGTAGTCAGTATTAGGTAGCTTCAAGTTGGGGCTTCATGTCCAGTTGAAGCTATGCTCAGAGAAAGTACTGTAATATGCTAGTTTGTACATAATTATACTTGGTAAATAAAATCTTTACTTACCCAAAAAAAATTATAGTATATGATGATAATACTCCTTTCCATTTCTTCTTTTATGATATTGCTAGCAAATACCGTAATTTATTATTTTGAAACTTCAAAATTATTCTCCAAAAAATTTTAGACGCATTTTTTCCTGATCATTCGAGAAAAAGATTAATTTTCTTCGGTTACACCCCATGCTTTCGTACGTGAGAGTACTTCATAAGTTAATTGATGTAATCTTAATAAGGAAGTATATAAAGTAAGTTAATCGTGTTACAAATATTTGGAGGTTACAAATATTTAAGATCATGAATAACAAGTAGCAAGAGGGTTGGAAGGCTTAGAAGCTAAACGAGTTGAAGAAAATAAGTTTTGTCGGAAATCGACAAGTTGAAAATGTTATAACATTTACTTTTGGGGTGAGACTAGGGTGATTAACATGATAAGGAGGTCATGTTATAAGCTATTATAGTTGTATGATAGTCGTATATTGAGTTTTGAAGTTAAGCGAGTTGTGGAAGAAAAGTTGGCAGAATTCATCACAAGTTACAATCACAAATGTGCTGAAAATTAGGTCAAATATAGTTGAGCTTCTATCCCAATATATTTGGAATTACGGGGTGACTACCTATCAAATTGGAATCTATGAGTCTAGTTTCTAACGCATTTAACCATTCGTTGATACAACATTGGAGTAGAGAGATATTCGCATTTTTGCGAGACAACGTAAGCAGCTCCCATGGGACCCACAAAGTCGGTGTAAAACTCCAGCTTATATTTAAGTCAATTCTAAGTCATTTTAACTCATTTTTCTCGACCAAAACAGTTCCTAAACCCTCCTAAATGCTCTCCAAGAGTTCCTCCATGATTCTAGAGTAAAAACCAAGGATAAAAACATGAATCCAATGCTAGAAATCTCGTGGTGCTTGCTAGATCGTAGTTCTTCATCTTGTGGCTGTTTTGGAGGGTTCTTCAAAGTGAAGTAGCCTCATGTTTCGTACTGTTCTTGTTGATTAAGGTAATAATTATTCCCTCCTTCATATATATTAGATTTTCAAGGCGAACTACAAGTGTTTACACACCAACTTGAACACTAAAAGTTGATTCAAGAAGAGAATACAACACCTATAGTGTTGTGGTGTCATTGAGGTTAGTTGTGGGCTATGCTTGGCTGAAATTTTGTATTCTTTTTACTGGTTAAGGTTAGTATAACATAATACTACATGTACTTGAAGTTATTCTTGTGTTGGTTGCATTATTTGAGCAAAATACTACAAGAGCAGACTTGAAATAGCTTGAGATGTTATTGTTTTTAATGGACTGTTTTGGAAAGGCTGTTTCCATGAACTATAAATGGTTGGAAACCTTTGAAAATGACTATTTATGATGTTGTTATTATAAAATATTGTCTACAAGTCAAACTTATTGTTGGTACTGTGAGTATGAAGAGAAAGGACAACATAACAATGGAAAGTTGTACTTATTGTTGTTGTTGTTGTTGTTAGATTGTTGGGTTGTTTGAGGGTGAATTGGAGATGTATAGGAGGTTAGAACTCCTCCTATTGTACTTAATATCATTCTGGCTATGTTGTTAAGTTAATGAATGAATGACTTTGGGATTAAAGGGTTCAAAAGGGATTCAATCCGAGCTTGACGTTTGTCGTGCTAAATAGTAGTTTCGTTGGTGATGCTTATGCACTTGTTCTTGTCTAGCTTGATTTATGTTGTGGTGCTGAAAAGTATATAGGTGAAGGTTGTATGGGTTCGTGTTGATTGATGGACTTGGTAAAGCAAGAAAAATAGGGGAGATGCTGCCCATTTTAATATAAAAATAAGCTTGTCGTTCGTTGTACGATAGTTGCATCTTTCGTAGATTAAAGATAGCATTATTATCGTTATTGTAGATTGAAGTGCGACGAAAGGGGATATGTTATATATACGCATATATTATATGTATATGGGGATATGTTACGGCGTTATATATGCACCACCACCTGATCAGTTGGTATACGTTCGTGATTTCGCCCATAGAGGCCGACATGATATGATGGGATGCCCTCAGAGGCTTGATGATGTTATATACGCATATACCTATGCATGATATTACATTTATATGCATATGCACGACATTACAAATGTTACATGATTCACAGAGCTATTTAGACTTATAAGTTGAGTCCTTTACTCTATGTTTCTTTCATGTCTTTTATATACGGTTTTTCATGCCTAACATACTCTATACTTTATTCGTGCTGACGTCCCTTTTTCCTGGGAACATTGTGTTTCATGCCCGCAAGTCCCAATAGACAGGTTGACAGTCCTCCTAGTAGGCTATCAGCTCAGTGGAGGGTGTTGGTCCACTCCATTTGCTTCGGAGTTACCTATTTGGTCAGTATGCTTTGGACATGTATTGATTGGTATGGTGGGGCCATGTCCCGACCTTTATGACGTTTATGTACTCTTAGAGGCTTATAGACATATGTCATTTATATGGATGATTGTATGGCCTTGTCGATCGATGTTTTGAGTGTACAAATAATCATTTCGGTACTATAGGCCCGTACGTCACATGTATAAGTTTATATACCATGTTGGGTCGTCCTATGTCGAGTATTCTCTTATATTTAATTATGGTTATCTCATGACGACCTTTCTGGCTCATTCACCCATGATACTTTGACAAGAAGGATACATTACATTGTTACTCGGTTGAGTTAGGCATCGGGTGCTCGTCGCGGCCCTTCGAATGGGTCGTGACATCTTCATACTAGGAACACATCAGAATTCAAAGCGTCCAATACCCTAAAGGACATCGTTGTACCTTCTAACTGGTCGTTTGATATAGTGTATAAGAATAGCGCTGAATAAAGTAGATTAGTAATGCTGGTATTAGTTATGCATGTATTTGTTATGCTGAGATTATTTCTTATTGACTGTTTGGTTTGGTGTACTAGAATTACATACATTGCATAATTTTTTTAATATTTATTTATTTACAAAAATATCCTCCAAATTCTTTGAAGTAATTACATTAATTTGGTCTATATAGTTTGTGCAATTGTTGATCTAATACGGTGTGTCCATGGAGCAATTGGCCTCACAGGAGAGGAAGAGGAAGAATCCCATGATTGTAGGAAAGAGTACTTTAATTTTCGGAAAAGGAATTGCGATTTTTTAGCATTTTCTTTGTGGGCACGAGTTTAAGAAAGAAGCGAATACTTTTAAAATTTGTGGTCTTAAACAAGCCATAATATTTGTATGGCTATAATTCTTTTAAATGTTGTGGTATAAAAATGCTAGAGTATTTGTGTTACTATAAAAGCTTCTCATTAAGGGTAGAACTGGACGTTTTAGTTAAATTGTTTCATAGTTTAGACAGGGGTCATCTTTTTTGAACGGAACAAAAAGAACATAAATTCACATAAACTGAAACAGAGAGAGTAATAATTTAATAGAAGGGATGATTAATTGAAAGAAATTAATATTAGAAAACGGGGTAGAAAATATTTAGAAAAGACAAATTTGTCAACTGGTATCTTATTATATTAATGAAAAACAGGAAATTTTTTTTAATCAAGCATAAAATTTGAAGGGGCAATTTTGTCTCTAATTAAGTTTATGCATGCATTAATAGCTTTGGTATTGCTAGTATCATGATTTGCTATATATTAGTTATACATAGAATAATACTAAATAGGATGTGTGACTAATGTTTGTATTAGTTATACATAGATTAAAAAATATGTAATATTACTAATATACAAAACTAATACATACATTATTTTTTCTAATGTATTCTATCAAATAATGACATCTAAGTATTGTATAACAGGCCAGAATAGAAAAATACTATTCTGCTTAGTTAGTATAGTGGAGTAATAAATAATTGAAAGATGTTAATAAAACAATCTACTTAAAATATTTGTAGTTGATAACGTCATGCATGACATAATCATCTCTTAGTTTTTTATTTTAAAACAAACCGTACCATTGTGTTGCTGGAAGAAGTAACAGAACGAGGAAGCAATGAGCTAGGATCCACATGCTGATGCTTCTATATAGGAATAAATTGCATAGTTGCCGTACATGTTTTACTTGAGATTCGTTAACTGTGGTAGATTTAGGTTTTAAAGTTAATAGATGTGAAAGATCATTGTACTTATTATTGCTTTTTATAAAAATAAAATCAAACGTAGTATAAATTCTTTCTTTTAATCAGATATTTTATACATGAATCAAATGAGAAACAATAGATTATTGATGTCTTCACCCACTATATTCAACCACCGGTTCGTGGAGACGATAGAACGCAACACTTCAGGACGGATCATGTTATGAATTATCGAAAAACAAAAAATAGAGTTAGACCCAATCACGATACGATACCCGAACTCGAAGCTATTATCTCGATTTTAATTAACAAACGATAATGTTACAATCCAAGCTCGTGATACATATTGTCTACTTTGGTTTAAATGGACCTTACAATTTTGTTCTTTGGCTACGTTATCATTGATTCCAAAAGCACTGAGTATCATGTGAATTGAACTTGTGTTATGCCTTATAAAGTCATTCACTTTTCGCTTCAATTTCGATGGAGGAGCACCATCGTACTGAGGGAGCTTCCGCCTCTGAAATCATATCAGTCAAGCCCAAGTTCATGACACGTATCACTACTAGAAATTCGGCAAAAACCGACCGCGATCGACTGCTTGATTTTGGTCGGTCAAAAAATAAGCCAAAAAACCGACCGGAGTCGGTCGGCTTTTCATTTAAAATAAATTAAAATTAATATTAGAAAAATCGATCAAAATCGTCGGTTAATTCTGCCGGTCATTTTAGAAACTCGATCGAATACGGTCGGTAATTTTATTTTTTAATAAAACCGCCCGACATCGGTCGGTTATTTTCATGCAAATATAAAATTAAAGAGTATAAATAAAATAAAAGACAGTCTTAAAACAAAATGCACCAATGGTCTAGTGGTAAAATAGTATCCTGCCACAATACAGACCCCGATTCGATTCCCAGATGATGCATTTTTAATTAGATAATTAAAATACTGATCGACTTTGGTTGGAAAAAACCGACCAACTTTGGTAGGTTTTTTCTGTAATTTTTTTTTTTTTGAATATAATTGATCGATCGAAATCTTTTGGAAATACCGACCAAAGTCGGTCGGTTAGCTCTACCGATGTTACGATTACCGACCGCCATGAATCGATCGGTTTTCGATCGATTTTTGTCAATTATCGACCAACATCGGTCGGTATTGACGGTCGATTTTTCCCATTTTTTAGTAGTATATTATTTGCTTTGGCCCAATAGACCTCACAAATTTGTCCCTTGGGCTACACCACTATCGATTCTGAAAGCATGCGTACCATGCGAATTTGTTATGCGTTATAAAGCCCTTTAGATTCCTCTCTATTCAATGCAAGATTTGCGTAATGTGCCATGTGCACCCTTATTTCATAAGTTTGTCAGTCTAGAAGCCTACCACTCATTTAATAACCGTCCTCGTCGACTCACGATGCCACGCCCATGACGCCATCTGTCATGGGCGTCACATATACCCCCCTTAGGAATTTAGCATCCTTGCTGAGGTTTGCCGTACCATCGTGCTAAGGAAGTATCCGGCTTTGATACCATCTCTATCATAGCCCAAGCGCATGATTCTTATTGTCTGCTTTCGCCCAACAAACCTCACAAATTTGTTTCTTGGGCTTTGCCAGTATCGAAGGAAAAAGTGTGCGTACCATGTGAACTTGTGTTATGCCTTATAAATCCTTCACTTTCCTCTCTCACTCTGACGTGGGACTAAGCCCCTCGTTTTCAGAAATTTGTCAATTTAGAAGCTTAGCAGTCCTCATCAGCCCACCATCCGTCATAGGCGATACAACTGACTTGTTTGGACGGTAAAATGGGAAGAGGACTCTGGCTCACAAGTTAGCCCCCCTTTTTTTTCCCTTTGTTATTAAAGATTGTAGCTAGTGGAAATTGAACCTATACGAATACTTCTTACTAAGTAATAAGTACAAGTTACTAATACGAATTTGTTATTAATGCCCCTTTAAAAACCATATAAGTACTTAATACGAATTTGTTACCCTAATATGCCTGCAAGTTACTACTAAGAATGGGCGTGCAGTCAAAAAAAAATTATATACACATTTTAGAATTTACTTTATTTAATTTAGAAATTCATAATGTCTAAATTTTGGTTCGCCAATATGGACAAAACAAAAAGAAAGAAAAAGAAAAGTATTGATCGCCCATGCGCTGACACACACAACTCCAGAATCCTCGCTGGCACTGTTCTATTCGGTCCTTGGGCCATTAAATACATGTATTTGCTCCATAGTGTGCTTGCTTTTAAAAGCATCCCATGCTTCCCACCCATGTTACACAGATGTATTAAATAACAATATAAAAATAATATTGGAAGTACGTTCTTTATATTTCCTCGTTTCTATGTCCTACTTTTACGAGATATTTTGTTTTAAAGTTCATTTGCAGCTGTTTAGCTGTCCAATAAGGGTGACTAGAATAATTGTAAGACTACTATTTGATAAATCTGATCTAACAGAGCTAAATAAATGAATTTACTTGTAAACATGTTCCATTTAAATTGTTTACAATCTTTTATGAAGTTGGGAAGTTACTTTATATTGTTAAAAGATCATCATATCTAGATTAGAATATAAGCTAGATAGCCCCAATTAATTACTCAGGCTATTTTTCTTATGCTACTATGGGAGGAAATGTCAATTTACTAGAGTGTATGTTTTATACTATGGTACAGTTCTGATTTTGATGTACCTTCCTCTTTAGTTCAGTATATAATGCTTGGCTTGGCTCTGTCTAACTATTTATTTTCGTTGTATATAGTTGAAAAAATAATATTGTATATTCGCTCTTAAAATAATAGTCAAAATAATATATATTTTTATATGTTTTTTATATATATATATTATGTATGTTATATATAAAAATTATATAAATTTTATATGCTTTTTCAATTACTAAACGTAAATAATTTTAGGTACGGACTAAAAGTGAAAGAAAACCTCAAATTTAATTAGTTTGCTAACACCCTGTAGATAAGGATGCTAAAGATTTTATACTACGCGGATGATAAGGTGAAAGTGAAAGTGAAAGTGAAACAAGGTCATAGTTCTCAATTTGCGCGGTCTCACGTGTATAAAACACTAATGTAACTTGTGCGGTTAGAAAGTATACCCGATATACCTTATATAATAAATTGATTACGCTTTAATTTCAAATAAGTTAGCTTGAGATATAAGGGGTCGTTTGGTACGAACACAAGTAATGCATGGATTAGTAATGCAGGGATTAGTAATGCGGAGATTGTAGTGCTGGGGTTATTTTTTATCAAGTGTTTGGTTCATTATATTAAAAATTAGCTATGTAATGTATAATCTAAGCTTGTATTTGGTTTAAAACTGTACAAAATCTTCTTTACAATTATACCCTTGAATATTAAAAATTAAAAGGGTTTGAGGGGCAGTTTAATAATTTTAGGGTCTTATCCAGGTATAGTTAATGCAAGGATTAGTAATCTGTTGGTTTCCTTGGTATTAGCTAAGCCCTCCTATGAGGTATAAGTAATCCATGTATTAGGTATGCATAAATTGAATTGAACAACTAAATATTGTATTGGACGGATTAAATTTTTATACATAAATTATTTTACTTAGTACAGCCTACCAAACGACCCCTAAGAATCTTCTATATCACTTTAATTCTAAAACAATACAAGTGCCCAGTTAGGTGTTTGGCCTCTCCATGAGTAATTTATTATAGCTTTCCAAAAATATCAGTTAGAATATTCCCCATGTTATCTGGAAGTTCGTTCCCAGATAAAAATAGAAATGCATTGCATTTTTACGAAGAAAAAGGAGCAAGCTTCCTTCTATTTTGACTTCAGAAAAACAAAATCCACCTTTGAAATTTCGACAGACCTAATTTCTTTTCTAATTCTACCTATAGCAAAAAGGTATTTTCTCGCACAGGCGGATTTAGTATTTTGAATTTATGGATTTATTGTAGAAAAGATAGCTTTTAGAGTGCTGAATAAATTATTTCTAGAAAATAAGTGAATTTTTTAAGAGACACGTAGATTTTGGCTTTCCTGTTGAATTCGTAATTTCAACGTTTAACTGTATAGATTCATTATTTCTAATTATAGTACTAGTAGTATAATAAAATAATCCCCCATCTTCTCTCTCTCTTCTCAACTTTCCTTTCTTAAACACTCCTTCATTTCTCGACCTTTCTCGCTTTCTCCCTTGTTCTGGCAACTTCCTTTTCCTCTTGAACTTCATAGTTATACAATCTTGATCCACAAGAAAGTGGCTATAATTGTAATCAAATGAAGATACAGTGTGATGTCTGTAGCAAGAATGAAGCCTCTGTATTTTGTACAGCAGATGAGGCTGCTCTTTGTGAAGCTTGTGACCACCGTGTCCACCATGTCAACAAACTTGCTAGCAAACATCAGCGCTTCTCTCTTCTCCAACCTTCTCCTAAACAGTTCCCTTTGTGTGATATTTGTCAGGTATGCTTAATTTTAGAGCTTGATCTCAAATTTCTTGTTTATTTTTTTCTATAACTATGTATGGTGTTCAAGTAAGCTTCCACGCACCTTAACTGCTTCATCGATATGTACCATTAATCAAGATTCAAGACAGATAGGAAAAAATCACCTTTTAGTAAATTTCATAGCTTAATCTTAAAATTCCTCTTGCTTTTTCGTTTCCCAAAAGGTTTATTGACGGAGTTCTATTAGTTGGTAAATTTACTAGGGTTAAGGTCAAGGGTGAAGCTATGTACGGTTAAGGATGGCTAATTGAATACCCTTCGCCCAAAAATTAAAAACTATTATGTATATGAAGTAAAAAATAAACTTTGAACATTCTTGCATAGCCCACTGGCAAAAGGTGTTCAAATTTTGAACACCCTTATTGAATTTTCTGACTTCGCCATTGGTCAAGGGTTTGATACACTTGTATCCCTCTAATTTTGGATCGTGACAAACTTGGTACATGAAAAGAAGAATATTCTTCTAAATAAAACAATCATCATATTTGGAGAGTTTTTTCTTGTTTTTTTTTTTTTTGGGGGGGTGGGTAATTAGTTGCTAATCTCTTTACGTGTCGAATGAGTTGTTTGATTTTACCTTTTTGATGATGGGGTTTTTGTCGTGTATTCACAGGAAAGGAGGGCTATCTTATTTTGTCAACAAGACAGGGCTATTCTATGTAGAGAGTGTGATGTTTCAATACACAAAGCAAATGAACATACTCAGAAGCATAACAGATACCTTCTTACTGGTGTTAAGCTATCAGCAAATTCTGCTCTCTACTCTTCTACACCATCTCCGTCAGCAGCTTCCTCTGCCAATTCCTCTGCTTCAAGTTTCAAGTTTCAAAACCCCACAAACAAGCCTGCAGCTGCTTCTGTTTCCTCCACAATCACTAGCAGTACCAAGGCAGCAGCTGTTGAAGCAGTGAAGGTTGTTAAAGATAAAGTTGGTGGATGTAATTCTCAATTGGTGAATGTTGGAGGAAATAACTTAACAAGTAGTATATCAGAGTACTTACAGATGTTGCCTGGTTGGCATGTTGAAGATTTTCTTGATTGTTCTACTCCTAATGGTTCTTCTAAGGTTTGTATATATGCTCCTTAGTCTTTTCTGCATTTTCCGGTACCTAATTTATATACATCGACTGCATAAAGTTTTTACATTATGAAGTCATCTTTACTTGTCGTCGCAGGTAACCTGTCTTATTTTCAAGGTTAACAATCTCACTTGTACATATTTTTTGGGTGGCCTGAAAGTGAAAAAAATTCTTTACACTTGTGGCGTGTATATGTTGAACTCTTTTTTTTTCTTTAAGGTCAAGTAAGTGTAACATATAATGCAATTATTCTGATCTTTTTTTCTTTTTTGGGTCATTGGTAGATTGATGACGAGGATATGTTTTCATTTTGGGAAACGGATCTTGAGAGTCATATGAGTTCTTTTCCCGCACAAAATATTGGTGTTTGGGTTCCTCAAGCCCCTCCTCCGATGCAGTCAAAGCAGCAGGCTCAGACCCAATTTTTATCTCCTTCAAATTTGAACTTTGGTGGGCAAATTGGGATCAAGGACTCAAGAGAAGTCAATAGCATCAAGTCCAGTAGAAAATGGAGAGATGACAATTCTTTTGCTGTTCCACAGATTAGCCCACCGTCCACTTCTTTCAAGAGATCAAGAACCCTTTGGTAGAAGGCTCTACTGATCTTCTCTGAATCGTTCCAATTTTATCGAATGTCTTGAAGGATAAACCTACGAAAAGATGACAAGCACAAATCAAGAGAACTGCAACGATCTTTTCTCTAACTTGCCTGTCAGCTCTTTATTTTCTTTTAATTTTCTTGATTTAGTTGAACCTCCTCCTCCATCCCCTCTTATCAGAGAAAAAGGAAAAAAAAAAAGATGATGACCCCCGCCTTTTTGCTCCAGTTCAATTGGCTTTGCTATAGTTCTTGAAATGCTTGTTGTTTTACCTCGTACTTGCTAGTGCAAGGACCTTTCTTGTGATGTAAATATCTTTTTTTGTCAATCCCATGAATGGAGCCTTTAAATTAGGTATTTGGATCTGTGACAGACAATCTTAGGTCATGTCCTTTCTTTATACTTCCATGAAAATTTTCTTCGTTTCGGTTCGATAGATATAATTTGGATCAAAGAAGTGAAAGTTTAAGAAAGTCACCAGGTATTTTTACCTTTTTGGTATGGGAATAGACCAGCAAATAGTGTATTATATTGTCTTGCACAAAGGGAAAAGATGATTCTGACAGTATAAGAAGGCTAAAGTAGACTAGCAAATTGGATGCGTCTAGCTTTGTCTTGTGTCAAGAAAATTCTTTGTACAAGGACTGGATAATGGAACTTTGAGCAAATACAAGTTTGGTCGCAAGACTTGGATTTTATTTTACATTGATTCACAAATTTGAACACTCCCTCAATCTTGAATCCCATCGCTATTCAAATTATCGCCTTCACGTAACAAACGTGAAGTCAGAAATTTTATCGAGTATGTTCAAATTTAAAGAGATTGAAAAAAAATTTCAGAAAGAATATTTATATGTTATATACCTTTAAGATTTAATATTTTACCTATATACGCAGTGTAATTTTTCAGCGAAGGTTAATCAATTGACCACCTTTAAGACATGTAGCTTCGCCCCTGCAACTGCAGAAAAACGCAGATCCAACATATAAGCAGTGGGTTGTCTTTAACATATTTGCAGTGGGTGCATGTGTGTGTATGCTTGAATTGTTTGTGACCATGTTAAAAATTAAAAGAAAATTATGTTAAGAATAATGTTTATATGTTAACATTATTTCCGTGATGAGGCACAAATAAGGTGTTTTAAGGATGGGATTTCAAGGTTTAAAGAATGTCATAATTGAAAGATGGTTTGGCAGGGTGTAGTTCAATTTATTGGTTTTTAATTCCTTCCTCATAACTTTGTCATTATTTTAACAACTCTTTCCGTGCTTTTGCATTTATGAATCACCTGTGCGTAGCAATTGAATTTGGTGGCGAAATTGATGAATGGTTAATTAATTAGAACAACGTTCCTTAGGTTGAAAATGAATTAGCTGAATTGAGAATTTTATTGAAAAGCTTTAAACGAAGCATTCTTTAATATTGAATTAATTAACAAACATGAGTAATATAGACGTGAAATCCAAAATTTTAAATCAGTAAATACGAAATATCTCTGAACTCATAACCTTTTTGTAATGATAGATGAGGACTTGGTACAAAAATATTCTTTGAATATCTTATAGATGGAGATTTATTATAACGTGGGGTGCTGGGACTATATTTCCAACTTATTTCTTCATTCCCTTTTCTCATTACCCTGTCTCTATCCTTCTTATTTGTCGCGTACGGCCTCACAATCATGTTATTAACTAGTAGGATCCTATCCCTGATTTTCCCTTTGAAGGAACGAAAAAGAGATTTCCCTTTGTCTTGTTCTAGAAATATAAATTACTTGTCATATTATGGGCGGAGTTAGTGTATTACCCACTGTCCGCACGAATTCAATAATTTTTTATTAGATTTTATTATATATGATAAAATATGCTATGATATGTGGTCGTTCAAGAAAAGGACACGTGAAACTCAAGACGGGGATGACCAATGACCGAAGGCAACTGTTGCGTTTGTCATCGGAAAGAATAACGCTTATAAAGATGTGATAAATGCTCTCCTCCTGTAGCATTTAATAGAGAATATTCCATGGCATTAAAAGCAATTACCCATCACAGGAAATTTGGCATTGTTATTCACCGTTACATCTTCATCAATGTTCCTCATAATTGACATTAAAGAATGGCACGATCCTAGAACCTCATTCCCTACATATAGCTATAAATAGTAAGCTCAGTTATCATTGTAGAGGACACGAATTTTCTAGCAAATTTACGCTACATTCTATACAAAGCTTAATAAAATCTTATCTTTTTACTTTTTGATTTAGTTGTTGTTGTGCCCGGAAACCCTGTTCTCGGAACTGTTGCTTCTGCTGTTTCGTCTACATCCTAAGGCTAATATTGCATAATTTTTTGATTATTTTATTATTTTACGATCAAATTAATTCATTTGTCTAGAAATCACGTATAAATTCAACTGTACCGTTTTACAGATAAATAATTTGGCGCCCACCGTGGAGTCTAGACACCGTGTAATTAAATTGATCCTTGCCTTGTTTACTAACGTGTTTTGATTATTTGTCTTAGAAAAAATCATAGTAAATGGTAGATAACACTGTTAACAACATGCACAACCCCAAGATTTGAGGGGATCAACCTCGTTTTGAGGACTAAATCAGTGACACCCACAATGAGGGGAATGGCGCCACACCGGTGCATGACATGCAATATCCTCGACATGTTCGGGAGACAACTCTCGATAATGCTGATGAGGAACATGTCGTTGACGCGGTAAGGGTCTTGGAAGAGCAACATGCGATCATTCTAGGCTGCCTCACGCGACAGGATAATATTATGACGGAATTGAAGCAGGCGCTGTTGGGAGCTTCAAATAATGCAAACAGACAAGATCCGATTCCTCCCGGGGCTCCCATGAATCAAACAACGCAGAGGGTCGACAACAACACTCCCAGGGGTGAAATTAGCTCCGATGGGACCCGGGGGAGCGGATCTGGCCTAAAAAACGAGAATGATCCTTTCAAGAATGAACTTTTACGGTTTATGAGAGAAGTGAATGCCCGCATGGACTAGATCCCGAGCGCACCACTAGTACTGAAAGGTCTGGACTTGAAAAAGTATACTCAATTGCCATACAAGCTAAGTGCAGCACTAGAGTTAATCCCGAAGAAGTTCAAAATGCCTGAAGTGCCAAAGTATGACGGAACTTCAGACCTCCAGGAGCATATTACCACCTACACAACAACAATAAAGGGAAATGATTTAGCTCCTCACAAAATTGAATCTGTGTTGCTAAATAAATTTGGAGAAACATTCACGAGGGGAGCCTTGACATGGTATTCGCTGTTACCCAAGCATTCCATAGACTCCTTTGAAATGCTCGTGGATTCTTTCATCAAGGCTCATGCCAGGGCTAGAAAAGTACAGGCCCGAAAGGCCGACACATTCATGATTGCGCAAGGAGAATCCGAGCTGCTACGAGAGTTCGTTACCTGATTCCAGAAGGAGAGAATGCTGCTCCCGGTTGTCCCGGATGAATGGGCGGCTGAAGCATTCACCAAGGGATTAAATCCGAGGAGTTCAGACGCTTCCCGAAATTAAAGGAAAGCCTACTCGAGTTTCAAGCAACGACCTGGGCGGATGTCTACAACTGGTACGAATCAAAAATAAGGATTGAAGATGATCATGTTGGTTTTCCATCATCGACCAAAGGACAAAGAACATAAAAAAATCAAAAGATGATTATGACGCGGATAGACGGACTTCGAGGGGCCGGTTTTTGCCCTACGAATGAACCTAAGGCCGCAGTAGAGGTTTTCAGACAGCGGACAGGTTTGCTGTTGACAGGAGGACTGATCACGATCGAAACAATCGATCACTGCAGGATAAAGAAGTGTCAGGGTCACGGGATCCTTCTTACCTAAGTTCTCGGAATACAACTTCAGCGTCAGTTTAGTGGAGTTGGTGTCGGTCATGAGAAATATCAAAGAAGCACGATTTCCGAAACCGATGAGATCTAATTCCAGCCAGAGGGATCCCAACTTGTGGATTGAATACCACGGGACGAATGGCCACCAGACGAGGGACTGTTAACACCTCCGGGAAGAAGTGGCAATAGTATTGAAGAATGGTCACCTTAGAGAATTCTTGAGTGACCGAGCTAAAAACAATTATGGTAGTAACCGGGACAACATGGAACCCTCGAAAGCAGGAGAAGATCCCCCACGTCAAACAATCAACATGATCTTCGGAGGGAACGAGATTAACGGGGTCACCTTTTCAGCATCAAAGAAGATGAAAGTATCAATAACGCATAGCAAAAGGCTTCGGGAAGACGATATCAATAACGGATAGCAAAAGGCTTCGGGATCCAAAAAGTTCGGCTAATATCATACAATGGAGAGTATTGGAGCAAGCTAAACTCATCGAAAGCATTATTTCGGCCACAAAGCTCCTCGCCGGATTCAACCTCGCAAGTGTGACAACCCGGGGAGAAATTGTATTACTCATGGATGCTGGAGGAGTAATGAAAACAACTCTTTTCGAAGTGGTAGATGGTGATATGGGATACAACATCATTCTGGGAAGGCCATAGTTGCACGAGATGAAAGTTGTACCATCACCATATCATCAATTGCTGAAGTTTCCAACGCCCCAAGGAATTAAGCAGATAAGGGGTGATCAACCGGCGACAAGGGAGATGAATGCAATTTTGGTCTCCAATAGCAAAGGAAAAGAACACGTGGCATAGCAATTACAGACCGACACCTACTCCCCAACTAGATGAAGTTAGCCCGGGGGCAGAGGCGTCGAAATATTATCAGGTGCCGAGAATTCCTAGAAAGGAAATTCCTAGAAAGGAAATTCCACTTGGGGATAGGACTACACCCAGAACTCAAGTCCGACTTTATTAAATTCCTTAAATCTAACGCCGATTGTTTTACATGGTCGCATGAGGATATGACAGGCATCCTGATCGAGGTAGTCGTACACAAGTTAAGCTTGGATCCCAACATACCTCTGATAAGACAAAAGAAACGCTCGATTGCCGAAGCAAGGAATAAATTCATCAAAGAAGAGGTATCTCGCTTACTTAATATCGGTTCGATCCGAGAGGTAAGATATATAGACTGGCTAGCCTATGTAGTAGTAATTCCTAAGAAGAACAATAAGTTTCGCATGTGTGTAATTTATAAAGATCTTAACAAGGCGTGCCCGAAAGAATTGTTCCCACTACCAAACATCGATCAAATGATTGATGCCACGGCCGGGTACGAGTTAATGAATTTCCTAGATGCTTATTCCGGGTACAACCAAATTAAGATGAACTTGGAGGATCAGGAAAAGACTTCGTTTATAATGAATTTCGGTATATATTGCTACAATGTGATGCCCTTCGGGTTGAAAAACGCCGGAGCCACTTATCAATGGCTCGTAAACAAGATGTTTGAAAATCAAATAGGAAAAACTATAGAAGTTTATATAGGCGATATGCTCGTTAAGTCTTTAAATGCAGGTAATCATCTTAAACATCTGCAAGAAACTTTCGACATCCTAAGGAAGCATAATATGAAACTTCATCCAGAGAAATGCGCATTCGGGCCAGCTCTAGTAAGTTTATGGGATTTCTGATATCACAAAGGGGAATTGAGGTAAACCCCGATAAGATCAAGGCCATAGAAGACATCCCGGATCAACTATCAAACATGAAGTAAGTCCAAAGGCTTACGGGGAGATTGGCAGCTTTGAGCTAGTTCATTTCCCAGTCATCAGAAAAGTGTCATCGTTTCTTCGCACTGCTCAAAAAGAAAAATAATTTCGAATGGACCCCGAAGTGCCAGCAGGTTTTGAGGGATTTAAAGAAGAACTTGTCAAGCCCCTCATTGCTTTCAAAACGAAAAGAAGGTAAAATATTGCTAGTTAATCCCGCGGTCTCGGAAGTTGCAGTAAGTGCGGTTTTAATTTGAGAGAACGCAGGTGCGCAATCTCCCATATTTTATGTTAGTAAAATTTTAACGGGAGCAAAAACTCGCTACCCATATTTGAGAAATTGGCCTTATCTCTCGTAGTCACAGCTCGGAAGCTGAGGCCTTACTTCCAATGCCACCCGATAGCCATGGTGACTACTTTCCCTTTGCGGAACATCCTTCATAAACCCGAGCTCTCAAGTAGATTGGCCAAATAGGCCGTCGAAATAAGTGAATTCGGCATAAAATATGAACCAAGGACTGCAATTAAGTCGCAAGTCTTGGCTGACTTCGTGGCCGATTTCAGTTCGGGATTATTGCCTCTGGCAACCTGGAGACAGTAATGGTGTCGGAATCGACATCAGGGGTTTGGACCTTATTTACGAACGGGGCTTCCAACGTAAAAGGGTCTGGGCTCGGTATAGTCTTGATCACGCCTTCGGGGGAAACCCTAAGGCAAGCCATCAGAATGGTCCCTTTAACTAAAAATGAAACAGAGTATGAAGCTTTGATTGCAGGGCTCGAATTGGCCGGGGACTTGACTTCGAGGTCATTGAAATCAAATGCGACTCATGGCTGGTGGTAAATCAGGTCTATGGGATCTTCAAGACCAAAGAGGAGCGTATGCAACATACGTGGTAAAGGTTCAGGCTCTGTTGGTACGATTTTGGGAGTGGTCAATTACTCATATCCCAAGGGAAGATAACGCAAAAGCAGACGCATTAGGAAACCTAGGATCATCGACGGAAATAAAGGGATGGGAGTCCGGGACGGTAGTACAACTGATGAACTCAGTCCTGGATACAGATGGTTATTATGTGGTAAAATCGACTAATTTGGTCTAGGATTGGAGAAATGAAATCATCGATTATTTCGAACACTGGAAGCTACCTGAAGACCCCAAAGCATATCGGACGTTGCGCTCCAAAGCAGCACGATATAGCTTCAAGAGAGGCCAATTGTATAGAAAATCTTTTCAAAGTCCGCCAGCCCGATGCTTAGGGGCATCCGAAGCTAACTATGTCTTGAGAGAAGTTCACGAGGGGATATGCGGCAACCACTCGGGCGCAGATTTCTTAATGCTGAAGTTGGTAAGGACAGGATATTATTGGCCCCGTATGGAACAAGATGCCAAAGACTTCGTACGAAAATGTGATAAGTGCCAATGCTACACATCATTGGTGTATCAACCGGCAGAACTCTTACATTCGATTCTGTCCATGTGGCCGTTCATGAAATGGGGGGTGGACATCCTCGGACCACTGCCACTAGCTCCTGGAAAGGTAAGATATTTCTTTTTTAATTTTAACTGACTATTTTTCTATGTGAGTGGAAGCAAGTCCTTATCAGAAGATCGGAGAATGTAAAGTGGTGGATTTCTTGTGGGAGAATATAATTTGCAGGTTCGGAATACCAAAAGAGATAGCAAGCGATAATGGGCCACAATTTATCGGCGAAAAAGTTATAAATTCCTCGAAGATTTAAAAATAAAGAGGATCACATCTTCACCCTATCATCCGAGTGCAAATGGTCAAGCGGAGTCAACTAACAAAGTGATTATTCAAAACCTCAAAAAAAGGTTGGAGGCGGCTAATTGTAACTGGCCTGAAGACCCAGTGTTCTATGGGCATACCGAATAACGGGCAAGTCAAGCACAGGGGAAACCCCTTTTTCCCTCGTGTACGGTGCAGAAGCTTTAATCCCGGTGGAAGTAGGGGAACCCACCTTGAGATATTTCCAGGAAGATGAAGAATCGAACAACGAAGCAATGTTAGTCAACTTAGAACTGCTCGATGAGCGCAGGGACTTGGCGTATGTAAGAATGGTAGTTCAAAAGCAGAGAATGGAGCAGTATTATAATCGAAGAGCCAACCTCCGTTATTTCGAAGTAGGAGACTTGGTCCTAAGAAAACTAACTCAAAACACCCGGGAGTTCAACGCGGGAAAGCTAGGTCCAACATGGGAAGGCCCCTACCGGGTTTCAGCTATTACCGGGAAAGGTTCATATTGGTTGGAAAACTAAAATGGAGAAAAGTTTCCCAGCAATTGGAATGTGGCACACCTCAAAAGATATTATTGCTAATGAACATCATCCGATCAGAAAGTATGTGCTGCACTCTTTTTCCCTTCATTCAGTTTTTGTCCCAATTGGGTTTTTCTGGCAAGGTTTTTAACGAGGCAGCAACAGAAAGCATACTACGAAAACAACAACAATAAGACCTATAATATCAAGGCACACAAGCAAAGATCCACTCGGGGATGGTTAGATAACCTTTTGCTCTATAGCAAATTCCCACGAGAAAATTAAGTTTGCTATTGAGCAAAGGTCACCCAACCGTTCACGAGCACAAACCACTAGAGGGTTGTTAAATAGTCCTTTGCTCGATAGCATAAATTCCTAAGGGGAAGTATAGTGTGTTACCAAGTTAAGGATTATCTAGCAATACATTATGGAATCTTCGAAGATACAAGGCTTCCAGTGTTCCATTTCGCACTCTTCACATTCGAAAACTGGAGGGAATGATATGGGGAGATGTAGATGGACCCATCGATGGCTCAACATTTTCACCAGTTTGGCCTTCAGCATCATCATCCTCTGATTCTTCTTTAGTTCACCCGAGAACTCGGAACTGGAACCAGAAGGACCAGGTGCATCAGGACTCGCTGGGAGACCACTTTTAGCACCTAATCAAGCTCATGGGCCTTAGCAATTTCGGCATCAAAATCAATGACACCAGCTATGGCCTCTTCCAAGGTTTTTCTCCTCATGTTGTACATAGCGTAAGTTTTCTCAACAACGAAGGAAGTCGTTTGGCACTTAAGTTCTTCTTTGAGTTGGGTTACCCCGGCCGAAAGGTTTTTCCGGGTGGACCTAGCAGATTTGATGCTGACATCAATGTCACGGACAGTTGAACTCAAAAGCTTATTATGCTAGATAGCTTTCTTGTACTTCTCTTCCAGCTGGGCGTGTTTTGCCCCCGTAGCAGCAAGCTCTTCAATTTTGGAGTTCAAGGCTCCCTCTAAGTTGGTCACTCTTTTAGCGGAGGTAACCTCACGTTCGGTTGTAGCAAGAACGACATTATGGACTTTAGTTCATTTGGCCCTGACTTCGTCAAATCTAACCCTCAGCGGGCCAATTTCTTTGCTAAGGGTTACCACTTCTTACTCGCTTTGCCGCAAACGAGCCTCCAATACAACAGTCTTAGTAGCTTTGGCTTCCAGTTCCGAATGACGAGCGACATGTTGCTCCTACTCTGCCAAAAGCTGATCTCGTGCGGAGGTAATCTTTTCCTTTTCACGAATCAAACTCTAAAGGCCCTCGGAAGCAAGAAAGTTGGCCTACAAAGTAAGAAGAGTAAAATTCAGGATATGTTCATACCCAAAAATAGAAGGAGTAATAAATGAAGAAAGGAACCATCGCTGCGGCATTGTGCATGGCGTTGTTTAACAAACACTCTCCCGAGAGTGCCTGAATCTTTTCCCAGTCTTTCTCTGAAGCCAAAGGCTTCAGATAATTAGCAAGCTCCACCGGTCGGGATAGCAAGTTGCATCCGATAGAGACCAAAAGAGTAACATTCTTCCTCCTTTGTGCATCTTCAGAAGGGGCAGCATAATTTTGCCCCAATTCCTATGAACTGGGGTTTGTAGAAGAGAAACACCTTATTCGTGGTTAGTTGCGGCCGGTGGAGATGATGTAGCAATTGCTGGTGGAAGAGTGGATGAAGATGGAAGTGATGTAGCAATTTCTTGTGTTGGTGAAGATGGAGATGAAGCTGATGGAGTTGAAAAGTGACAAGCAGCGGCATCAAATGCAGTGTTGGTTGTTGGATGCTCGCCAACCAAAGATGGCAGGAACCCAGTACTCAGCCCCGTAGTACCGGGCACAACAATTAGGGTCCGGAAACGGGAGTTGACATTATCTACTAAATCAAACTCTCCCCAAAGGGCCAAGACATCGTCCTCGGTTGGTGTAACTATCTCAACAGGTCGAACATCCTATTGCAATGATGAGGATTGTCGTCTTCTATTTAGAGAAGTTCCCTCATCACTAGCTTCTTCATCATCGTCGATCATCACAGTGTCTATGACCGGCCAGGAAGGAGGGCCAGTCACCATCGCTACCGGAGATGACTCGGGGGCATCAGTCCTCGCCTTCTTATTCTTTTCCCTGGCTGTGGAGGATCGTCTTCTCTTTGGTTGTTTGTCTTCCGGTCGGGGACTCCGTAAAGAAACATTTGCTCCCGAAGCAGGCCCAGAGTCGCCTGTTCGAGTAAGTGCCTCCTAAAGCAGCCTCGCTACATCAGCAGGATCAGCCAAGACATCCTCCTCGGGAACATCAATAAAGGCCGCAGTTAGACCTAATTTCATAGACAAGTTAGAAGGGATCCATCGAGTTGCTGAAACAAGCGAAGGCTAGGGGATCAATACGGCTATAGAAAAATATTTAGTAAAAGGAAATACTAAACAAAGAGCTCACGAGTGCGGCTCCAAGCGTCCGGAAAGGATGAAGCCGTTGCCGGAATGATGTCGTTGGTGGCAGCTGCAACAAACCGTTCCATCCACCCACGGTCGTTGTCATCATCCATACTAGACAACAGAGCATGGTGGCCACGCTTGAAGAGGTTTATTATTCCCCCGCGGAAGATTTTAGGAGAATAGAGATTCATCAAATGAGCTAAGGTTAATTCCTCTCTCGTCTCCTGTATGGTGAAGGTAGGCAACCGTCCTCCACACAGAAGGACTTACTTATTGCCAAACACACTTGGTAGCGGAGGCAAAACTCCGCAATCACGGAGTTAAGCTCTTCGATCAAAGAGAACACACCCAAAGTAAAGGGATACATGTAAAAATATATAAAATCCTCCTTGGGTAGGGTGACTTGCTCCGATAGATCAAAAGCAATAATATCCAAGTCATGGCAGCGGCAGTTTTCCTTCACAGCAGCAATGCTAGAAGGACGTGTGGAAGAAGGATACCTACTGACGGCCCATGTACGAGAGTTAGCAATAAGGAATTTCTCTTCGAAGTCTTTTGTGGTAATAAGACTTCTAGGGATGATGGAGCCCACTGTTGGAGGAGCAAAGACCTTGTTCTTGCTCTTTGAAAAACCGGTACGCTTTGAGGAATAAGCCATTGTATGGAAGAAGGAAAAGATTTTTTGTTTGAAGAGAATTAGAGAAAAGATGAACAGCAAGATGCAAGTTAGATAAGGGAAGCTTGAAAAATTATGAAGTATAAGGGAGAAGGTTGATATGTATAAGCAAAAATTTTGGCGACTAAATTCATGGCCATGATTATCTCGATAATCAACAAAAGTTGTGCTGAATCATGGGATGATGCGTCTTCAGGGCATTAAATGCGGAGAGACGTGTGTCTAATCAACCGTCAAAATTCTTCATAGGGAATTATAGTAATTTCCGCCAAAAGAGTGTTTCTACCAACTTTCCGGTAACACATCACTGGAAAGCATGAGGACTATCTGTATAGGGTAAAATATCCTATGATACATGGTCGTCCAAAAAAGGGACACGTGGAACCCAAGACGGGAGATGGCCAAAGACCAAAGGCAACTGTTTCGTTTGTCACCGGAAAGAATAACGCTCATAAAGATGTAATAAATGCTCTTTGTCTGTAGCATTTAATAGAGATTATTCCATGGCATTAAGAGCAATTACCCATTACAGGGAAGGAATTTGGCATTTATGTTCACCATTACATCTTTATCAATGTCCCTCATAGTTGACATTAAAGAAGGGCACGATCCTAGGACCTCCTTCCCTAGGCATAGCTATAAATTGTGAGCTTAGTTATCATTGTAAATTATACGAATTTTCTGGCAAACTTACGCTACATTCTATAAAAAGCTTAATACAATCTTATCTTCCTACTTTTTGATTTTGTTGTTGTTGTGCCCCGAAACCCTGTTCTCAGAACTGTTGCTTCTGCTGTTTCGTCTACATTCTAAGGCTAAGTATTACATAATTCTTCGATTATTTTATTATTTCAGGATAAAATTAATTCATTTGTCTAGAAACCACGAATAAATTCAATTGTAACGTTTTACAGATAAACACTTATATTTATAATAGAAAAATTCATTAATATATAAAATTACTTAATTATGAACCCAACTACTACAATGAGCTATGAATTAATTTTGATGGCAACTTCAAACTAAGTTTCAAATCAAGGATTCGCAACTGTTTGTTTTCACCTTTTAAAACAACAAATACATCTTTAAGAATATTCTGTTAGTTGAAATTATTAATTATAGAGCATCCTAAATAACGACGAAAGTCAATAGCAGAAGATGAAGACAGTGTGACAACATAGTTATCAGCTGACAATGTGAGCTCTACATCTGACTCAGCTTCATATCGTATGAATGCATATATAACCATAGTAAGAGACAAAATAAAAAGCTATAGAGATAAAGAGAGTAATCCGTCATGAATCATCTGTAAAAGAATGTGTTGCAAAATAACCATATTCCCATAATTTATTGCACCCAAAGGTGTGATGTAACAGTCCATGTAATGATATATCTGTTAGAAGTGTCTAATCCTCGACCTAAGCACCATTTATTTAATTAATGCTAGTGATCTTCATTCGCACATACTTCTCGATACACTCACTGAAATAAACACATAAGTATTTATTGGAAATGTCTGAACCTCAAGCTGAGCATTATTTAATTGATCATTGCAACAAGGTTTTCAGCAGATATTTTCTTAGCAAAAATGGTTTAGTGATTCAAACAGCCTTCAAATGTGCCCCTCTTCATATACTCTAAAAAAACGTTCCTTTTATCCACCGACGGAATGTTGACAACTCCAGATTTCAAAGAGTTCTTGACACTCCTGACTCCAAAATCTTCTACCAAAATGGCCTTTCTTGTTCTTGACACTCTACTATATCTCCTCCCTTTTAGTATGATACTATCATGTGTTAAGTCAATCAGAAATTTTGAGATGGCAATGTTATGTGGGAACAGACAATTGAATTTAATAAACAATTGTAGGTTAGCTTTAGCAGCAAGTCCGTTGTAGTCTAGGTGGTTAGGATACTCGGCTCTCACCCGAGAGACCCGGGTTCAAGTCCCGGCAACGGAAATCCTTTTTGTCTTTTTGTCTCCTGTTTTAAAAGGAAAGCTCCTGTTTTTCCCGAAGAGGAAAAGTTCTCTATCTCGCTTACAAAAAAATAAAGTTCCAGCTCCAGCAATACCTCGCAGAAAAAAGTTCATCTTTTTTTTCCCATTGATATTATATAATCTATATACATGACAACGTCAAGATTATAAAATCCACTAAATTTTTTATAATCACTTAATTGAAGTTCAGCCGCAGTTAAAGATTTTTAATAATCAATTTCTTAAACACTAGTCTCAATTTTTATTATAAAGTGATTGTTCTTTTTGCGAAAACGATACATTTTGTTTGATTAGTTAATAATCATTCATTGAAATTCAGACGTAAAGAATTATTATTAAAATATCACTTTTTAAATTACAGGTAGCAGTTTATAATCAAAAATTTAAAATCAAGCGCATATGGTTGTGACAACTTTACAGGTAGCTGTTTTTATAGGAAAGCTCCTGTTTTTCCTGAAAAGGAAAAGTTCTCTATCTCGCTTACGGAAAAATGAAGTTCCAGGCTCCAGCAATACCTCGCAGAACAGAACACAGGAACAAATACTAGGAGGTACAAGCTCATATCATTCAACGCGAGACTTTTCACAATTATCCTCTTCTGTAAAGAAAAAAGTTTATTTTTTTTCCTATTGATATTCATATAATCTATATACATGAACACGTCAAGATTATAAAATCCACTAAATTTTTTATAATCACCTAATTGAAGTTCAGCCGCAGTTAAAGATATTTAATAATCAATTTCTTAAACACCAGTCTCAATTTTTATTATAAAGCGACTTTTTGCGAAAACGATAGATTTTTTTTGATTAGTTAATAATTATTCATTAAAATTCAAACGTAAAGAATTATTATTAAAATATCACTTTTTAAATTACAAGTAGCAATTTTATAATTAAAAATTTAAAACCAAGCGCATGTCGTTGTGGCAACTTTCTCTCCTCAGTATTCATTCCCCATCCCCCAATAAAAAATAGGCAGAAGTAGGCAAAGTTTCAGATCCAGTTTCAGAATGTTTTATAACTTCTAAAAGGAGCACTACCATTTCTTGTTTCAATTCAAAGATCACATTGACTTTGCAGGCATGAAACAAGAAAAAAAGTTTATTGAAGCGTATCATGAACCTGAATCTTCCTAGTTCAGCCTCGCGCTTCCACTTGATGAATTGAGCTCATCTTGACAAGCTTGGTTTGTTGAAACTTAAATCTAGAAAAGCCAATGTAATGCATATAGCTGTTATGCTGGTCAAGATGGTGAAAGCTATTGCTCAAAAATGATAAACTGATCCTCATTTGTCATGCTTTTGAGGTCATGTGTAGTGGAACCGGAGATTACGATACATTTTGTAATAGCACAACCAGAAGACAAAGGAGACTCTGTTATGTGTCGATAGAACCCACGAGAATTCTAAATTTAAACTTGATTGGTTCAACCTTAAGATATTTATCACTGAGCCTATAGCACTTCTGGAACTATGAGTTTAGAATTTAATATGTGCTAAAAATTTAGTGACTTTTTTATTGTATAACTATATTCCGTATTGAAAATGATGAGTTCAGTTGGAACCATTGTAGACATGATACACCTACCACCGAATAGCATAGCACATCTATTTTCAGTACAGAAGTAACAAGGGGTCACCCAGCCAAACATAGGTGTGAATCCCAGCAATGCGGATCATCCTGTGAATACCAGATTATGGGATAAAAATGCAAACCCCTTGATCGATCAATTTTCACTAGAAAAAGTCACATGAAGTAATGAAGATAAGATGATCTAGGTTACACTCTTTGGTTGATCAGTGTTCAACAAATTGGCTGACATTCTAAAATTGGCTGACATTCTAACTCGGAAAGCAAAAGCTAGAATGACAAATCTACTCTTCAAATAGTGACACCTAAATTCGAGATGCAGATCATGGCCCTCATGCAGTCAAATACGGCAAGAGTAGGCAACAACTACAGAACTAAAATAGAAGCAGAAGGGAAAAGGGCAAACAGAGAGATAAAACAGGGTATAGAATAATAAAAATCTGAATTCAAGATAAGAAAAAAATTATACAATAGCATTTTACAAAAATTCGTTGTCCTTGAAAGTTGGGGCATCAGATTAACTGACTTTATTTAGAGATCTAATCTACAGCAGAACAGCACATATGAACCAATTCTTCTACCAAGCAATCAAGTACAGCATCTTGGAACCCAAAGAAAAAAGGAAATGTAATTCAGCAGCCAGACTAGCTCATCCATAAAAAACTCAAAGATAATACACAGTAATGGTGCACAACATTCTCTTCTTCTACTCTGCTCTGGACTGACCAGCACGTGAAGAGAGGATGATGCCAACAATAAGGCCATATAAAGCCAGGGCTTCAGCAAAAATAAGAATCAAAATCATCCCGACAAAAAGCTTTGGCTGTTGTGCATTGGCTCTGTGAAACAGAAATATAAAAGAACAATTAATTAGTTTCCTTCCAAGGAAAGCTCCGTCTCAACCAAAGGTTAATGTTTCACCAACTCTACATCAGATGACCTTCAATACCTACAAAACGTCTACTTGACTGACGGACATATCTCTTTTCAAATGACCAAGTCATAAAAGTGTGATAGTAATTCAGCATCAACCACGCATTACAGATTAGCTAAACAGGCAAACTATCACTAACATAGGTCAATGAAGTAAGCAGAGAAGGGAGTATTCTCAGCTCAGTAAGGAGTCTCAAGACAGCACAACAAGATAGAGAGCTAAAATAGACCAACTCTTTGTCATGATGGTCACAACAGCAACTGTTGCAGACACAAAATGTTGATGGCAATGCTAGTTATGAGGGATTATGAATTCTTGTTTGTATCATCAGTGCCTTAGTCAATAGTAAATTAATTATCTTTACTGAAGGCAATTCCACTTTTTTTTTTCCCAAAACATTGATACAGTTCCCACAAAAGATAAGGTCAACTGGTATGAAAAAGATCGCTTTTCTACTAAAGGGGTTAAGGCTTATTCGTTGTTGGTAGACTTACATTAGGTCCGATGTTGTCGGAGTCTCTTACTTTGATTAGTCAATGAAGTGTACAACATAAGCGTGAGATACAGAGAATCTCTAATTTTAGGAAACCCCTAATTTATCTATTAATTTATCTTTAAGAAAACAAATTACTGAGTGCTGGAATATGATGGGTCCAAATAAAACGGAACAGATAAATGACATTCATATAGCCAACCCAACTAATTTGGTATCAAAGCATAATTATTCTTGTATGATTTAAAGGGGAGGAAGAAAACAGACTGCAATCTACTGTCAATCTACTGTATACTAATATAACTTAGCTAACCTTACAACTAAGAATGAGTAACTTAAGAAGGAAAAAGTAAACCTATAACAAGTACCATTTTAGCGTTATACGAGTAAAAACAAGGAAAAGAATCATCAGCCTAGAAAGATCTAAGCACATATTGAAAATACAAAAGTTAACCAAATGGCAATGACTTATATGATCATCCAAGAATGAGCAAAAATGGGCAGAAGAAGGTTACCTAACACCAGCATCACCAACGATTCCAATGGCCATACCAGCAGAAAGGCCAGCAAGACCACAAGCAAGACCAGAGGAAAGGTGAGCATATCCATCAAAAAGATAGTAAGACTTGGTTTTCGGGTTAATCCCTGTACTAATAATCACAGCTATAATCAATCCATAAATACCCAAAACACCAGCCATAACAACCGGCACAATTGACTTCATCACCAACTCCGGCCTCATCACACCCATTGACGCCACCCCTACCCCACTCTTCGCTGTACCATAAGCTGCTCCCATACCTAGCAAAATTTTGAAGATAAACAAACATAACGAACATTGGAAATAAATCAGTAGCTATATGCGGATATTATCAATCTTTTTATAGAGCATCATATACCAACTGATTCCGAATTCTAGATGACTCTTAGAAAGATGTTGAATAATAACAGATGGATACACCTAGTATATACTATTATCCACATTGTTCGAGACATAAACATACTAAACGTGCATATGCAGGGGTAAGATATGGATTCGGCAGAACCCAATAGCTTTGACCAAACACTGTATAAGTCTTAAGAAATACATTAAATATGTATAAAAATTAAATTCAGAACCTAATTAATTACTAGCACTTGAGGTCGTGTCCTAGAATGAAGAACCCATAAAGTTCAAATCATGGATGTGCATACACTGAACTCAGATCAAGCATAAAATCAGTGAGCAAAAAGTAGATACAAAATTTTTTATCAACACTACTAAAGACAGGATAAAGTACGGAACTTTTAAGAAGGCAGTTGACCACTACCATGAACTTTTTGAACACAGAACCGTTGAGCTAAAAAAAGGATTTAGAAGATAAAACTTTTCAACATAATGATCGCCTTATGTCGATGATATTCGATCCGTCTCTAAGAGAAATGTTTTTTTGTTTTGTTGTTTACTTACAGGAGAAGACTAAGGCAGCAGCAGCCCCGAGGAAGCCAAAGAAGGGAGCAGTTTCATCGCCGCTGAAAGTCGAAGACATTGTTTCTGATTGGATCTCAGAAGTGTGTAATTGATTTGGATCTCAGATACTTCTCAGAGTCTTCTGAGAGAGAGAAAGAGAGAGATTATTGTAGCCTTTCGCTTGTGGATGATCTCAATTTTTTGTCTTAAAAGAATCAGAGTTGTGGACTTGTGATTGTCAACTACACACATGAGCGAAGTGAAAAAAGAAAAAAAGAAAGAAAAAAAAAAAACAACAAGAAGTACCATTTGGGCTGCACTTTGCTTAGTCCAAGATCTTTTTCAGAACTAGACCCATTGGGCTATAGATTCTTGGCAACAAGAATAGGACTTTGCTGTGACATCAATAACAATGAGTATTTACCCGAGTTAGCTAGATTTTCTATTTATAACAAGCAATTAATTTTTTTTATAAAATATATATAAATATGATAAAATCTAAAATTTATATATAAACTTGGATATAGTTTTTTAATATACAAAATCCGATCAAAAGTACAATATACATACAACTTATATATAAAAAATAAATTACAGAATCCAATCAATACGCTACAGCTTTTTGGTTAAAGTGAAAATTTGTATCTAACCAAGAGCATAATTGTACGACACATGTTCATTGGACTCTAGAACAAGTTCTCTAAAAAATATCCTATGTCATAACTGCTATTCCTCTGTGTAAACCATCCTACTATACTCACCTTTACAATACAGCTAGTTACATAGGTTCCCTAACAAGGATAAATGTTCAGCTTTTCTAATATATACTTCCATTTGCATTGCTTTTGTCCAGCTATATGAACTTGCAGTACTATTTCTCTGACTATAGCATTAGCTTCTCTTTTCATTTGTTGAGATCTTCTTCTATTCCTTTCCAGCCAAATCTGAAGTAAAGCCGCTGTGAACAAAAATCCTAGAACAGCCCATTTAGGATTCCTGCTTTTGACTCTGTTATCTATCCAAATTACTTCATCCTTACATTGACCAATGGACCTGATGGAATTTGCCCAACTCAGAAGTTTACTCCACACAAAAATGACCCCCCTAATTTTTCTCGGTTGTGAGCATGCTGGGGGGACCTAAATCCCCCATCTTACTTATCTGTCTATTGTTGCTAATCTCTTCTGCAATGCCAGCCACATTACGAATTGCTGCCTAGGAATGAGTCCTTTAAGCATCACTAAATATTTCCGGGGCCTTTGGAAGCTGTGGTAGGGATGCATTCTATGTTTCTTAATAATGAACTTGCTCTCTACTGCATAATTATTTAATTCTGTAATCCCTATATTCCTCACTAGCCAGCTAGCTTGCTTTGGTGTGTCCATAGTATTGAGGTCTCTCCCCTTGATGTATTGGTTATAAATCCAGATCACCTAGAGCTTGTCTTTCTTTTTTGAAACAGCCCACAGAAGCTGCTTTGTTCCACAAGAATAAGTCCAAAATGTTCAAACCTCCTGTGGATCTAGGTTGGCAGAGTATCCCTCAAGCAATGGGGTTTTTTTTTTTGTTGTTGCTATTTTCCTTCGTTCCATGCCAAAGAAACTTTCTGCAGATTCCAGTTACTAGTGCATGCACCTTCTTAGGCAGGAGGAATACATGAGCCCAGTAGGTTTGCATCTCTAACAGAACACTCTTTATAAGCTGTAACTTACCTGCATATGCATGGAATCTAGAGGTCCAACAGTTGATTCTAGCAACTATCTTATCTACCAGTGGCATACATTGACTGATGGTGAGTTTATTTGAAGATATTGGGACACCTAAGTATTTGAAGGGGAGAGTATCAGAAGAGAAGTGTAGCTTATTCAGCATTTGTTCCTTGAACTGAGGTGTTACCCGTGCTACATAGAAAGAGCTCTTGTTCATGTTAATCTTAAGCCCTGAGGTAGCAGAGAAATGTCAGCAGCTCATGAGAAGTTTAATAGAGATTCTATCAGATCTACAACACAGTAGTAGGTCATCATCAAAACAAATGTGTGTGATCTCTAACTTTGAACATTTTGGATGGAAGTTGAAGTTTGGAATCAGCTTCAACCTCGTCAAAGTTCTGCTTAGAAATTCCATAACTAGGACAAAGAGATTGGGTGATATAGGATCATCCTGTCTCAGCCCTCTCTTGGCTAGGAATCTAGGAGTTAAGCCTCTATTAACGAGCGAGGAGTAGTTTGACGGTAATGACACATTCCATGATTAGAATGACCATTCTGGTTAGAATTCCAAATTCCAGCAATAGTCTCTTTAAGAAGCACCATTCAACAGAGTCATATGCGTTCTTTATAACTACTTTAATCAGACACCTAGGGGATACTAATTTATGTGTATATCTAATTCATGTGCTATGATGACATTGTCTAGTATGTTTCTCCCCTCAATAAAGGCAGATTGAGCAGGTCCTACCAAATAATCAATTGTTATTTTCAGTCTTGCATTCATGATTTTGGCTATAATCTTGTATAAAGTGGTGCAACAAGTAATTGGCCTGAACTCTTTCACATATATTGGTATTAGTTACCTTTAACACCAGTGTTACTGCAGTACAATTGACTTCGTTCAGCAGTTTTCATTCTCAAAGAATTGTAGAACTGCAGTGGTCACATCTTCACCAATGACTGGCCAGAATTCCTTGAAAAACTCTGCAGGATAGCCATCAAGGTAATTTGTCAGGTGGGAGAGAGTGAACTGCTTGCATAATCTCTTCTCTGGTTGGAGGCGCCAAAATTTCCTGTTGTTGGGTCAGTCATAAGTAGGGGCCATTCCTAATAATAGTCAAGCCAATCCCTAGAAGCTTGTGGCTGCTGTCTCTAATAACTTTTGAAAGAATCCCACAAATTCCTGTTGAATAGCTTTAGGTTCAGTGATTCTCTCATCTAGATCAGTATATATGCATGATATTCTATTTTTGGCTCGTCTAGATTTCAATTGTGCATGAAAATATTTGGAAGTAGAATCTCCATGTGTAATCCATATTGCCCTGGATTTCTGCCTGCGTATTTATTCATGGGTTCCATCCCATTTCTCTATCATTCTGAGAGTTGTCTTCTCTTCTTCATTTAGTTGAGGGTTGAAGTGATCTTCGTTTAAAGCTTCTTGGGTGTCTTTGGGGTGTTCCATCAACTGTTGCAGTTTGCTCTCAGTAGATGAAATCTTTTTGTTCATATCTGCAGTCTGTAATTTCCAGCAGTTTTAGTTTTCTCCAAACAGAATACATAGTGTATCCCTGTACATGCTAAGACCAAATATTGTTAATTACACTATTATAGTTCTCGTGCTGCATTAGAGCATTTAGCAGCCTATATGATCTTTTGACTTGTGTCCTTAATACCCTTGTGTTGAGTAGGATTGAGGTATGATCAGAGAATTCTTGTGGCATTAGATAGCCTCAATGCCACTGTAGGAATAGAACTAATTTGCATTGTCAAAGATCCAGTCTATAAGATTGTATATTCTACTCTCTGCATCCCTTTTGTTACTCCAATAGTATTGGTTCCCTCTTTTATAATTTTCCCCACTCCAATTTCCTCCAAGAAACTCTAGAAGTTTACTACACTTTGATGTACCAGAGTTCCATTTATCCTATCTTCATCATGTAGGGTAGTGTTGAAATCTCCCAGAATTATCCATGGACCATTGATAGTTGCATTGATGGTTATCAACTTATCCCATAGAGATTTTATGTCTGCTACGGTATGGAATCCGTAAACAAAGGTAATGAAGCTAGAGAAGACTGAGTTCTTGTCTAGGACTGAGCAATGAATCACATTTGTAGAAGAATCTAGTACTGCCATCTCTACATTAGCTAGGTTCCAACCAACCCAATACCTACCATTAGGAGCATAATTATAGTTAGTAACAAAGCTCCATCCTACATCTAATTTGCTTTGAATGTGATTAGCTTTATTCATTTTGACTCTGGTTTCAAAGCAACCAACCAAGCCAATCTTATTCTTAACCAAAAACAACTTAAATTCCTTTTGTTTAAAAGCCTTATTCAGTTTGTTTATGTTCCATGAACAAATAATCATACAGGAGGATGGTTGGATAATGTTCCGGCTATTTCTAACCTCTGATTTTGACCTTCTCCTGGATCATTTTGCCCTGTGTTTGATATAGAATTTTGTTCCCTCACTTGGATTCTCAGGGGGCAAATTGATTCCTTTTCTTCAGCACTTCCCAGTCAATGTTATGATGTCCTTTCTTTGCTTCACCATGAACCACCATAACATGTTTTCCTCGATTATCTATCTGCATCTGCACAGCTTTACTTTGTCCTTCTGTAGGAATATTAGGCAATTCAGTTGTTGTTTCCTCAGTGCTAATTTCTCCTGGTTTAGACTTTCATTCCCACTTTTCCTTCTTTTTCTTCTTATTTTGAGCTCCATGAGGTGTCTGCTTCTTTCTGGGGTGCTTGTTCTTTATTAGGTTCTTGTTGTCTAGTTTGTGCCACTTTGCACTTGCCTATCAAGTGAGCAAAGCGGTTGCAGTCCTGGCAGAAGAACGATTTCCATTCATACTCAATGTATTGTGCCCACAGACTACCATCTGATCTCTCAATAGGCAGCATATCTGGTAGGGGTTGAGTAATATCTATCTCTATTAATACTCTAGAATATGACACTCATTCACACAGAGCAGTAAGTTTATCAGTATCTGTAAAATTGATTTCCTGTTAGCTAGCAATTCTGCCTAGGTTTTCTTCAGCCCAGCATTGGATGGGAAGTCTAGGTAAAGTGACCTAAAGTGATATGATACGCCTAGGTTCAGTTTGGTAATTAAAATTAAGATCACATTCCTTTAACACCATAGGTTGGTTGTTGAAAGTGTATGGTTGATTTTGAAGCATTTGAGCTTTTCTTCCACATATCCAAATTTAAAGATGAAGTAACCATCATCATGAAGGAATACCTTAGGAGTGGCAACCGATTTCTAAACTCCGTAGACGAATTTGAGCATCTTCTTGAAGGAAGGATTTCCGCCTATCACATAACCAATCAAGCCTGATTTCCATTTCTGACATTGCTGCTCAATTTCCAGTTGGTTTAGTTTAACAATTTTGACTCCATCCTTGATTTCTGGTGGATAGAACCTTAATTGCATCCCTTGTTGTTGGGCTCGATTGCCTTTAACCACCTCAGTCATCGTCTTCATGTTGCCTCCCGATTCAGCTGAGTATGTTAACTTCCTACAAATGACAACACGAACCTATATGCGTCGTCAAATTACAGTTTCGACCTCGTTTGCCCGATTTGGAAATCGATCCGACCAGTCCCGATAAGTCGTAAATGACGGCTCGAACCTACGGGTTCGGTCAAATTAATATTATTTCCTGAAAAATCCAATTTTGAGGTTTCGGGTCGTCACAAAGAACATGATATGAACAAATGCAGAGTGGCGAAAAAGATTGATTCAACGAGATATGCCTGCGTGTTAGAAAAAACACACTTGTTAAAGTGAAAAGAACTCTATTTTTTGACTTTTAAAACCTTAGCCATGTTTGTTTCCGATGGATCTGCCTTTGCTGGTTCAATAGTTGGCGAAACTTGCATGACTGTGCGGGCACTGCCCATACCCGGTAACCAATGTAACAGTTGCATCGGAGCTAATCGTTGAGCACTCTCTATGTCTGGTGTAACCATACAACTAGTGATTTCCTTGTGCTTTGGTGAGAGTGGAAAGATGGATCCGGTGGGATCTGCCGCCGGCGAGCCATGGCTCACGTTAGTAGTCCTTGTTTAAGGTGCCAAGCTACCGTTTATATGCTACTTATATACACTTTGTATACAATTATGTTAATTATATATATTTTGTATGATGTTTGTACACCCAACATACAAAATATATATATAATTTATTTATGTTTTTTTCTTCGAGTTTCAATTTGAAATTTCAACCAAAATTATCTCGAGTTTTTAAACTCCAAAAAATATTTTAAATCATTTGTAATAATATTCAATCTAAACAAATAATAATTCCACTAGACCCAATTTTTGAATTCAAAATTTCGAAATGTTTTAATGAATGTGAATGGTAAAACTGTTAGTTGTTTGGAACGAATAATAAACATACTCTTAAAAATAATGGTTGCTACAAAGTTAATGGGCCGAGTAGACGATCGAGCTAAAGCCGTTGGAGATCGTCTGAAAACTCTAGCAACCAAAGTGGGTATTTGCTTGACTTTCATTGTAATTTCATGTAAAATTACTGATTTGAGTACGAAAGATGTTGATAACGAAGCTTTAGCCGTTACTTTTGCCTAAATAAAAATAGAAATTTGACTATTTATTTAATGGGAAGAAAAATAGGGTCGAGGAAAATAGAAAATGGAAAAGATTGGAGTACAATATATTACTTTTGTTTGCAAATGGTAAATTGTGCATGAAAATATTATTACGTGATAACCTCTTGATGTTCGGCCAAAATGTTATACTTTTAGTACATTACTCGCCTTATATTTTGTTGGTTTAGTGATTAATTGTGTGACATTTGAGCTAAATTGTGTTGTTTTATGTGTAGGAGCATCGGAAGAAAGAGTCGAATGAAAGTTGCACAAAAAGAGGACAAAAATGCAAGAAAAAAAGCACAAAAGCATCAAGTACCCAAACCGTGCTACAGACCAAGTAAAACCAGCTCTATAGCCTGCCTTACCGTGCTACAGATCAAGTAAAGCCAGCTCTATATCCAGCTTGACCGCGCTACAGGCCAGGCATACCCAGCTCTGTAGCCAGGCTGACTCTGCTATAAGCCTGGCCTCGCGAGGTCTATAGCCTGGTAATTAAATGTCATGGGTTAAAAGACTCAATCTGGATTTGGACTGAGGGATTTCAACCTTAATATATAAATACTCCTCAAACGAGTTGAGAAAAGGTTGGACATTATTGGAGAGGCAAGAAGGGTACGAGAACACTTGGAAGCAACGAATCACAAGAGTTTTCTCTTTCGTTCTTTCTTAATTTTTATTTTAATGCTTTCAATTATTATCATGATTATGAGTAGCTAAACTCTTTTATCTAGGGTTTGATGGAACCTTTTGAAGGATGATTTTCTCTTGCGTTTAATATGATTTTGCCATTGGATTTTCTCTTCTTGTTCAACTACGTGATTATCTTAGTTAATTGAAGGGCCCTTAATTGACTGTGCCTATTTAGTGTGTATTGCTTGGAAAAGGATACACATTTAGGTAGTCGTTGAACGACATCACTCCTAACGTATGTGAGAGATCAATATGGAGGGTTTAAAGGCGAGATTAGAGATAACGAAACCTTGTACGATCGTAGTGAGCGGTGAATTTGTGCCAGCTAGCGTAGTTCGCAAGAATATGTCTAGTAAATTATGGTAGTTGCTCGAAAGAGAATTACGACACCCGAAGTGCTCACGGTCGGTAGAGAATACTTGGGCGAAATTATAGAAGACGTAATGGGACGGATTCCGGCAATTGGAAAAATCATAACTCTAGACCTCCTTAATCTTGTCACTAACCCTTAGTATCCCTAGTTGTTAATCTACTAATTTAATTTGTTAGTTAATTAGATATAAGAATCTTAATATTATAACTTAAAAATTATTCGAGCTTGTCTTTTTAGTGATCGTAAACAGTTGTAGCCAAACCTTAGTTCTCTGTGGGATTCGATTCCGGGCTCTTAGACCGGATTATATTTGCAATGACCGCTTATCCTTTTTAGGACTAGAGTGTGGCATGATCAAATTTTGGCGCCACTGCCGGGGAACTAATGGTGTAGCTATAGGTGTACATATTGCTAGGTTTCAAGTTTGAACTTTATTTTGTTTTATTTTTTTTAATTTTATTTTATTCTACTTATTGATTTGAGAAACATGACATCTTGAAATTATGGGAGTTTAAGTGTTGGTAATTCTACTATTAATCCTCATATATATTGTGAAGGAAACCATCCGTGGCAAAATTATCAAAATATTCCTGAGAGCGAGTTATGTGCACCAACTCAATCTTATGTGTGGAATATATGTGATGTTTGTGGTGGTCAAGATGGTCACTTTTATGATTGTGCTTGTATTTCTTATCCTTCCCCAATCCCTTATTATGATGGTTCTACATTTTCATGAGAAGTTAATAGGAAGAAAAACTTGGAAAGCTAACCTGAAGGAGATCATAAATATGTTAAAGTGCCTCATGGAACGAAGTAATGAGAAACAACTACAAATACAAAGGCTAGGAGATACTAACGAAAAGCAACATGATACTATCCAAAGGCAAGAGGCAACTATTCTTAACCTGGAGGCACAAGTGAGGCAATTGGTTGATGCTTTAATTGCTCAACAAGATAATATTATGAATAGTAGCTAGGAGCAGTGTGCATTAGAGATAGAAATTGAGGTGCCAATAGAGGGGTCCATAGTAGAACACCAACAATCAATCAAACTAGAATTTGAGGATGCCGATATTTTAGAAGAGATACTAGAGTCAACCAAGGACATTGATGATATATATTTAGTTGACTCTAGTGTTATTGGTATTGAGGATGTTGACAATTTGAAGGTTCATGTACTTGAGCGCATTGGTCCACACTCCAAGCATTTTTCTACGTGTCATCCGAGCCACTTGAGGAGTCAAGGAATAAGGAACAAGGTGCCTACATTCTGAAATTCTTCTGTGCCAGAAAGTCGGGATTACACACATCATCTAAAGGCCAATAAGTGCAGAATACTACAGTATTTTTTTGGGCCAGTTAGGTTCGTTGCACCACCCCATGAGCATAATCATAAGCTTGAAGCAAAACTTGAGGTTCGATTCATAAGCTCGAGGTGGAGGCAAAAAAATAATTTGCGTCATGTCACGACATTAAATCAGGTGCTTGTTGGGAGGTAATCCAACTTTACTGCATCCTTTTATTTTTAATTTTTTAAATTATTTTTTGTTATATTATTTTTGTAGTGTCCTTTTTTTATTTTGTAGGAGCATGGAAAGCAAAGCTATTGGAAGAATGGAACAGCAAGCCTGATAGTTAGAACTAAGTGTGGGATGCCCACACAAAGAAAAATACCCGGGAGATGTTTGAGTATCCTAGGAGCTGCTGATGCTTCAGCCTTTGGCCTATCAGGGAGTTTCTTTTACCCTCTTATTAGTTATGGTGTGCACCGGGGACAATGCACAATTTTAAGTGTGGGGTGAGGAGATTGTCTGGGTAACTTTCTATGCTATTTTAGTCGTGTTAGTTTAATTGAATAATTTATTTATTTATTTTTTAGAAAAATAAAAAAGATTGAATTTTCCTGACGATGGATATCCTAGACAATTTTCTTGAGGGTTTAAAGTCCGACTAAAAACACACAAAAAAATTTTAAAAATAGAAAAATTCAAAAATATTTCTTTTATTTTTGTAGGTAATAATGATCCCCCGTGATTTTCTTTGTGCCTCGGTTCTTTTCCATGTGATTTAGTTTGAACCAAGTCATAGTTTTTTATTTCTAGAGTAGCATAGAATTTAGGGGAAAAAAAAAGGAAGATGAGAATTCTAGGTGCCTTTTACTTGTTTGATAGTAGCATATTTAGGCTCTAGCATGTGTATTACCTTTCCTATAGTTTGAAATTGCTTACGATGCCTTATTGAGTTAGATAGGATGTCTATTGACGCCTATGTCTCATTTTCTTGGCTTGTGTTCACTTTGTGCTTAATGCTTAATGTTCTATGGCTCCGTGAATACTTGTAATTGTTTGTGAATCGGAATAGAACCGTCCTTAGTGATTCATGTGCCATGTATGGTGAGAAATTGTATAGTCCGTGTCATTGCATTAGTGAGAAATTATCATTATTTTGATCATTTCTCATAAAGCACTTTAATTGTAAAATGAGCGCTAGAAGAAGTAAGGAGGAACTTTGGGTGAATTTTGATTGAAACTAATGAAAGAAAGAAATGTGCACTTGTGTTGTAAGAAATACACCACTAGCAGGACAGTAGAAAAGAAAAAAAAGAAAAAAAAATGTATTGTTGAAAAGAAAAAAAATATATGCAGTAAAAGAAAATAAGAATATCTTGTCATTGTCATTGCTAGTGGGTATGAATTAAAGTAATGTTTAAAGAAAAATAAAATACTTTGGGGGTGATATTGTTTGTGATTGAGTTGAAAAAAAATGTGCTTAAAATTAATTTTATGATGTGTTAAAGTGCTTAGGAGGGTTAGTCACTATTCGTAAATTTATCCTGCCCGTTCTTTAGCCCACATTATAACCATAAAAAGTCCTAATTGATTTTAGATTGAGCAAGCCTACATTAGTAGATGTTTACATAATGGGCAAGCTATGGTACGTTGTGCATGCGTGTGACTTCTTTGTGAGAGTGAGGAATTTGTTTGATTTATTTGAGTCCTTAAAGTATATTTAAACATTTGACTCGAGTGTGTGGATTCAACTTAATCTTTTGTTGTGCTTGTGAGAGCACATGATTTTGCAAGGGATAGGTGGCGTTATTAGATGTCTCTATGATGTTAAGTGTTTCAAGCCATTAATACATTGTGATACTGAGTCGGTTTATGAGGTTAGGATTGTTATAAGCATGTTGTCTTATTGTTGAATAAATTTTTGAAGTATGGCATAAAGTAAAGGGAATTGTATGTTCAAGGTGTATGCTAAAGTTTAATTGTTTCTATCAACCATAGTCATAGGTATGGTGTGCTTCAAATGTGTTAAAAAAAATAAAGTGCTCTAGGTTAATGTGAATTGGTGGTTGACTCGAGGACGAGCAACATTTAAGTGTGGGGTGGCGATGTTCGGCCAAGATGCTATACTTTTAGTACATTACTCGCCCTATATTTTGTTGGTTTAGTGATTAATTGTGCGACATTTGAGCTAAATTGTGTTGTTTTATGTGTAGGAGCATCAGAAGAAAGAGTCAAATGAAAGTTGCACAAAAGGAGGACAAAAATGCAAGAAAAGAGCACAAAAGCATCAAGTACCCAAACCGTGCTACAGACCAAGTAAAGCCAGCTCTATAACCTGCCTTACCGTGCTAAAGACCAAGTAAAGCCAGCTCTATAGCCAGCTTGACCGTACTACAGGCCAGGTGTAGCCAGCTCTGTAGCCAGGCTGACCGCGCTATAAGCCTGGCCTCGCAAGGTCAATAGCCCGGTAATTAAAAGTCGCAAGTTAAAAGACTTACACCCGGATTTAGACTGAAGGATTTCAGCCCTAACATATAAATACTCCCCAAATAAGTTGAGAATGGGTTGGACATTATTGGAGAGGCAAGAAGGCGTCGAGAACACTTGGAAGAAACGAATCACAAGAGTTTTCTCTTCAGTTCTTTCTTAATATGTATTTTAATGCTTTCAATTATTATCATGATTATTAGTATGGTATGAGTAGTTAAAATCTTTTATCTAGGGTTTGATGGAACCTTTTGAAAGATGATTTTCTCTTGCGTTTAATACGATTTTGCCATTGGATATTCTCTTCTTGTTCAACTACGTGATTATCTTAGTTAATTGAAGGTCCCTCAATTGACTGTGCCTATTTAGTATGTATTGCTTGGGAAAGGGTACACATTTAGGTAGTTGTTGAACAACATCACTCCTAATTTATGTGAGAGATCAATACGGAGAGTTTAAAGGCGGTATTAGAGATAACGAAACCTTGGTGCGATCATAGTGGATGGTGAATTAGTGCCAGCTAGCGTAGTTCGTAAGAATATGTCTAGTAGATTGTGGTAGTTGCTCGGAAGAGAATTACAATACCCGAAGTACTCACGATCGGTAGAGAATACTTAGGAAAAATTATAGAAGACATAGCGGGAAAGGTTTCGACAATTTGGGAAATCATAACTCTGGACCTCCTTAATCTTGTCTCCATCCCTTAGTATCCCTACTTGTTAATATATTAATTTAATTTGTTAGTTAATTAGATACAAGAATCTTAATATTTATAACTTAGGAATTGTTCAAGCTTGTCTTCTTAGTGGTAGTAAACAGTTGTAGCTAAACCTTAGTTCTCTGTGGGATTCGACTCCGGACTCTTAGACCGGATTATATTTGCAACGACCACTTATACTTTTTAGGACTAGAGTTGGGCGTGATCACCTCTCTTAAAGAGCTAAATAAGTTTATAATGTATCATATATATAAATAAAAATTCTACTATAATAATATACATTCATCCCAAATAAGTTGGAGTCGACTATATGAATCTTCACTTCTCCATATAAGCTTAACTTATCCCATTATTGTAGCAAATAAAATAAATAGTTTAAATATATACAAATAAGGTACAAACTTAATGTAAATTTTTGTGTGTGTGAGCGCGCATGCGTACGTGTATTTAGAATATATATATATATATATATATATATATATATATATATATATATATATATCCATGTATATTAACCATTTTCTAAAATTAAATTTCTGTGCCAAAGATGATTTTTGATGAAAACAGTCTTAGAATACAGATATATTTAAATTTGTAAAACTATCATATCAATCTCAAATTATTAGAGGCGATTGACAGGAATGACCATGTAAGGAGTGGTCTTTAAATATTATCCTCATTTTGGAACGTCTCTCGAAAATGACCTCCAGCCTCACACATTATTGATCTTCATCGAATTGATAGATTTTATGTTATATTTATTTTATCTATATTTTTAACTGTTTACAAACTTTATTCGGTTGGTATGACTTTGTGATTGTTCAAATGTTCACCAAACTCTACTATACTGACTGTCGCGATTCAAAATCCAACTAGTCGTGATAGCACCTAACCCAACCCGCTAAGTCAATTAACAACTATCCAATTTAATGAGATTTATTAAGAGAAGAAATAATAATACAACTGCTTTTATACAAGAATTTCTCAAGGACTGGTAGTACAAATCATGAGCTTCTAAGATTTAGATTTTTACAAAACTGAATTGAAATAATTACAACATTTGTTTGAAATGTAAAGAACAAAATTCGAATCTAATGCTACCAAGGATAAGTGATAGCCATAACTGGATCGCAGGTACATCTTCAAATCCAGCTCCCGCTGTACGCAGCAACATCAGCATCCAACATCTGCACGCAAGGTGCAGAAATGTAGTATGAGTACAACCGACCCCATGTACTCAATAAGTAACAAATCTAACCTTAGGTTGAAAGTAGTGACGAGATGGGACACGAGTCAGAGTCCAACTTTAATAACCAGCAATAGTTCATAACAATTTAATAAAGATGGTACAAGAAATAACACAGCTCCTTCACAGTTACGGAAAATAGGCATGCTTTTCAAGTATAACAGTAAATTCCAAATCTTTCACTGAAAATCCCAAAAATATATGAGTAAGTTTGAAAATCGTGATTTTCCAAAAAAAAAAAAAACCTTTTCAACAATAAATAAGAGGTTTCATTTTAGATAGCATGTGGAAAGTACATCTCTATGCCTACGTGTCAATATGCATGTGATATCATGAATGTTACCAAAATCGAGTAGCGTGAAGTAATGCATCTCTATGCCTGTATCTCAAGTACGCATGTCAAATATAATACATCTCAGTGATGAACTCATGTACTCACACTCTCAGGGTACTCAATCGCTGTCTCGTACACCATGCTCGATACTCGACACACTCAGTCACTCTGTACTATATAGGGCCGATCCAGCCCAAACATAATAATTGTTAGCAATTGCGCCCACTATGGATGTGTAGATTCCGGAGGGGCCTATCCAGCCCAAACGCTATAATAAGCCAAATCCTGGCATGAATCAATAAAGCATGCCGCGGCGTGCAGCCCAATCCCATCATGAATCAATAATACAGGGCAGATTTAGCCTAAAAATAACAAATCCTGCTGCGACGTGCAGCCCTGTCCCATCAATACCACTCACAATCCGGCCCTCAGGCCCCAACTCAGTCATCAATCTCTCTAGTCTCTTGGGCTCACAATTTCATGAAATTAGCCCTACATGATGATATGAGGTATCAATAAATATCAACAAAGACTGAGATATGATATGAAAATGAACGAGTATGATTGAGTATGTAACTGCAATTTAAGCAAATAACTCACAGCAGATATGGCCTCAGTGCGTCCAGACAAAATAAGCATACAGCCTAAACATGATTTCTAACATGGATCACAGCTCAATTACTCTAGCACGTAGAGATTTCATGGATAAAAACAAGATCAGGTAACTATATCGTATCACAGAATCAACTAAGTCATAATTCACATGGTGCACGCCCATACGCCCGTCACCTATCATGTGTGTCACCTCAACATCAAACGCATAGCACGTATGTTCAGGGTTTCATACCCTCAGCACCAAGTTTAGAAGTGTTACTTACCTCGAACAAGCCAAATCCAGTATTGAGTAAGCCAAATGATGCTCCAAAAATGCCATTCCGCACGTACCGACCTCCGAACGGCTCGAAATTAGCCAAAAGCAACTCAAGAACATCAAATAATGCCTAAGGAACAATTCCAATGATAAAGAGCGAATCTTTAATTGAAGGCCCCAAAATCGACCGAATAGTCAAACCTGGCCCCACACCTCAGAACCTGACGAAACATACAAAATACGACAACCCATTCAATTATGAGTCCAACCATACTAGTTTCATTCAAATCCGACTCCAAATCGGTATTCAAAACATGAAAATTCACTCCATGAAACTTTAGACAAAAACTTCCAATTTCTCCCTTGAAACCCTCGATCAAATGCCAAAAGCGAAGATTGATTCATGATATAAAATCAATAATGAGTAGAGAACACTTACCTAATCCACATAGTGAAATTGCTTCAAAAATTGCCTCAATCCGAGCTCTGTAGCTCCAAATATGTATAAATGACCGAAACCCCTAAAATAGAGCACTTTATAATCACTGGACGAATCAATGAATAGCGATCGTGGAAATACCCTCGCGATCGCGAAGAAAAAAATGCACTGGCCCTGAAAATACAAAACGCGATCGCGAACAAACCTCAGCGATCGCGATAAGCAACCAACACTGCATTCACATGTACCATATGCGATCGCGTAACTACCCATGCAAACACAAATAAGAAATAGCCTCTGCCCAGCTCAGTCCAAACCACTATGCGAACTCGTGCACCCTTGCGCGAACGCGATGAAAACCAGCCCCCCTCCCTATGCGAACGCAGAGAAAATTTTTTCGGAAACAGACCAAAACACCTTACGCGATCGCGACCAAACCTTCGCGATCGCGAAGAACGCCAAAAGCAACAGGTAACAGCAGAAACCAGCAAATAAAAAACCATTCGAAATGATCCGAACTATGTTTGAAAGTCACCCGGGACCCCGTCCGAATATACCAACAAGTCTCATAACATAATACGGACCTACTCGAGGCCTCAAATCATACATAACAACATCGAAACGAGGAATCACACCTCAAATCAAAATTAATGGACTTTGAACTTTTAACTTCCAAAACTCGCGTCGAAACATATCAAATCAACCCGGAGTGAACTCAAATTTTGCACACAATTCCCAAATGATATATCGAAGCTATTCAAATTCCCGAAACTACAATCCGAATCCGATATCCTCAAAGTCAACTTCCGGTCAAACTTATGAACTTTCCAAACCTTTAATTTTTCAACTTTCGTCAATTAGTGCCGAATCCTTTTAGAAATATCCAAATGCAAATCCAGGCATACGCCCGAGTCTAAAATCACCATCCGGAACTGACGGAACCGTCAAAATCCCAATCCAAGGTTAAATGCTTAAAAGTCAAACTTGGTCAACTTTTCCAACTTAAAGCTTCAATCATGAAGTTCATTCTTCCAAATCGATTTTGAATAACCTAAAAACCAAAACCGACGATTCACACAACTCATAATATAACATACGGAGATACTCATGTCCTCAAACTACCGAGTGAGGTGCAAATTCTCAAAACGATCAGTCGGGTCATTACATCCTCCCCGACTTGAACATACCTTCGTCCTCGAACGTGCCAAGAGTCGTTCCAAAGCCATCAAACCGCTGCGTAACCTTGTCATGCACATACCGGGGGGTGATCCCATGTCACCCTATTCCATATAGGCCCGACAACACAACATAACTGAAGATCATTACTTCGACCTTAGCCCGTAAACTTTAGAATCCAATTTACAACATCTGGAATTACCTACAAGACCCGAATCTCGCATCCACACACTGTATAAGTCTGAACACGCTGTATCAAGCCATAACCATAGCCGAAGATGCAATCACATGATATACCACATAACTCAAATACTCATTGCAATAATTTTCGACCACAATAACTGCTCGAAACAAACCCATCGGTAATAAACCTCACATCAAACAAAACCTCGTTCAAAACTTTCGTACACTGTCGATGAGAAAGAAACACGCAGAAACTCATCACCATTCATCAGATCAACAAGTCATGGAGCTCCCTCTCCTTCGACAAGAACTATAACCAATTTCAAAGCCGACTTATGATATTATCCTTCCAAATATACCGCAATCAAATCCGATAGCACTCATTCTAGGTTTGACGACCCCATCTGATCAAATACAGTCGCCCTACTGACATGCCATACCAATTCAACATAGATCCATAACCATGCAATCCGTGCCCCAATGCGCGACAATTTAAATGCACCCAAAAATAGGAAATGGCTCAGATGAGAGAACCGTCCTGCAAGCTCAATAAGTACCACCACAACCGTAATGCTATGAACCTATCATACATAGTAGAACCAAGACACACTAATCTAACACAAAGATCACATCCTATCATCGCCCAGCTGTAATACGTGACCCATCCAAACACCGATCCATAACGAAATACTTCGGGTCCCCAATGCTCAAAATCAACAACCATAAGCAATTCAACGTCAAGTACACAAGTGCATGACCATAACCATGGAGAAGCAAATAACACAATATACCACAACTGGAAAAGACCATAACCAAGGTGCAATCAACCATTCCACACCCCCGGCCCAAACAGAACCGTATCATGTGTGCATATAACCTACAAATCACAACCCCTCGTAGCATAGAGGAGTAACACATAGATTATATCAGAACACGAATAAGCTCAACTCTAACCGAACAGCACATCCCTCAACAATAGCAGTACGAAGTCAACCAACCCGACCCAGATATAGAATACACATCCTCATTGGGCCTACCAATGGGCCCCAAATCAACTCCGGTTATCCTTAAATAGATAAATAACCCTCCGAAAGTCCACAATGACTGAACCATAACACATACAATCATCTGGCTAGCTTTGGGCACATCTTCATAGTGCACAACCACGGAACAATCTGCTTATGAGAATTCCTGGTCTCCAAATCCATAGAACACATGAATCACCATATCTGATCCCAACTCCACCGCCCGAATGTCTAACACATCTCTCATACACGATCATCCCACGAGGAATGCTTCTAAAATCCTTCCGTGCCACATAGCAAAAATCTGAATATCAGCAGTCGATCAACCAGACGAGTGCCGCAATACCAATGAAGCATCAATAAGTCAACACTCAGTGCACCTTCTGAAATGTACACTCTCCTCAGATAGTACCAAGTAGTAATATCATTCATCTAGTCATCTGAAACCGTCCATGTTATCTAATAATTCATGCACTTCTCTTCAAAACTTAAACTGTGGCTTTGCACATGCAACTCTTTATCCCACACAACATACCGCATCTATCATGCCATCATATGAAAGGTATGAGAATCTCATAATCAACCCTGAGTCACAAGCAAACTACATACTCAATTAGCCAGAAGCCTTCCATTTGTTCTCATCCAGGAGAAAATCACAATACACAACATGTTCCTCATGCCAGTAGGAAATATACACCTCGAACCATGGTAGAAACCATTGAGAACACTTTGAAATCCATTTGCGCATAATCAAGCCGTCAGAATTGAATCTCTCTAACTCAACCAAGCCACGTGAGTCGCCAAACCCAAGAGTGCTGCCACAAAACACCTGTAAAGGCTCACCACATCGCGAGAACCGAAAGAACCAAGGATACCATTACCATATTGATCCAACCTACCACCAAGCTGCCTTATTTCTCGAGCTCCTCCCGAATTACCCTCAAGTTGACACTTCTCCTTGCCAGAACACCACGATCCTTACCCACAGCTCACCACAAGAGATTCTAGCATAAAACCACATCGCCCTAAGGCCCATAAATCGCTGTATTCCCTCTTAAGCACCCAAAAGTACCACAACCGAGACACCCACTCTAAAGAGACCTTCTTTGAATCCAAAACCGTTTCCTTTACCTTTCTGATATTGAAATGTTGAATCCATAACGATATAGAAATACCGGGAGTCTCAACACCATCTAATGTAAATCTCATATGCTAGCCATAAACAAATCCGAAAAAATTCTCAATTGCTACATATAAATCTTGAATCCATTAGAACCCTTTCAAGAGTCATCTACTTTGTCCAAATCTCAATTGCACCGCCTACGGGCCGAACGACCTGTACCCCATGAGCATAATAACACCCATAGAAGTAACTCTACCTTAACGCAACCGAGCAAATTCCTATACCATGCGCACTACATCCGTCACGAATAACAACTCAAATCATTACATGATTTCCATGTACCCATCAAAAGTGTAATATAACCCATATTCAGAAATTCCCTTACTCGAGTCATCTTCAAAACCAACCTTTGCAAGTTATATCTGATTCACAATTATGCACCAAACCAAACCGAAACCTGTACCACATAACCACGTAATCAAATCGTCGATAGAAGACTCCCCCACTTGGCTTAAAGCCATAGAACAAAACACTCGAAAACTCATTATGCCCATACTCTATTACTGGTATAATCCCACACCAAAATTCAACTCAATCCCTCATAAGCTCATGTAACACAATCCCTTTAATATCTTAAATCATCTGCAAACCTTGTATTCATCCTCATGACGATCAGTTCAACTCTTTCAACCAATCCAAACTCAAATCGCAACATTTATAACCCACTGGTAGAAAAGAAACCCTCCTCACAATATCATAAGGATCACACATTCGTTGATTACTCCGCAGGTTATAACCCACATGCTTAGCCTTAAATTGACATCTCTCTATCTTTTCATAGCCACAACTACTACAGAATCACTTAATCTTCCTGAGTCTGAACTCATCTGTAGACATGAGAACCTAATTTGTTCCATAATTAAACAACATAAAAAATCTTTCAACACACTCATAACTCGAGACTATACGTCACATCAAGACAAAAATCAGGCACCTAATGGTCCTTTTCACATCCCAAGAAAACTCTTCTCGTCACATTCAAATCATTTGAACACATCTCGCAGTCACATCATACTCATCATATAGCCATCCAACCACTCATCGAGCCGTAAATTCCACTCATAGGGACACTACCTGACATATAAGTCCAAAAGCACGTGCTCACACATCCGAAATCACCGTGCTGAAGCTACAGTCAAAACCCAGCCTCAAGTCATCCAGACCGGTCCATCATCAGCACACCAAAATCACATCTTGCACCTCATCCATGGAATGTCGCTGTACAGCTGAGACCGAGCACTCACATGCGCATACGAATGCGTGGAAGAAATTCAAATAATTACGCTTCAAGCTGAATCAATGTCGCACAATAAGGAAAGAAAGATGAGAAGTTTATCTTAAATGTCCTATAGCCTCTCGAAGTAGGTCTGGACATCATCATACCAATACGCAAGACACTACTAGATGCTTGCTCATGACTCGTAGAACCTATGAACCTAGAGCTCTGATACCAAGTCACGATCCAAAATCCAACAAGTCGTGATGGCACCCAACCCCCTAGGTAAGTCAATTAAGAACTAGCCAAATTTAATGAGATTTATTAAGCAAAGAAATGATAATACAACTGCTTTTATACAAATATTTCCCAAAGACTGGTAGTACAAATCATGAGTTTCTAAGATTTGGATTTTTACAAAACTGAATTGAAATAATTATAACATCTGTTTGAAATGTAAATGAACAGAATTCGAACCTAAAGCTACTAAGGATAAGTGATAGTCATAACTGGAATTCAGGTACATCTTCAAATCCAGCTCCCGCCGTACGCAACAACATCAACATCCAACATCTGCACGCAAGATGCAGAAGTGTAGTATGAGTACAACCGACCCCATGTACTCAATAAGTAACAAACCTAACCTTAGGTTGAAAGTAGTGATGAGCTGGGATAAGGATCAGAGTCCAACTCCAATAACCAGCAATAGTTCATAACAATATAAAAAAGATGGTTCAAGAAATAACTCAGCTCGTTCACAGTTACGAAAAATAGACTTGCTTTTCAAGTATAAAAGTAAATCCCAAATCTTTCACCAAAAATCTATATAAGTTTGAAAACCGTGATTTTTCCAAAAAAATAACCTTTCAACAATCAATAAGAGGTTTCATTATTCAAATAGCATGAGGAAAGTACATCTCTATGCCTGCATGTCAATATGAAGGTGATATCATGAATATCACCAAAACCGGGTATCATAAGGTAATACATCTCTATGCCTGTATCTCAAGTACTCATGTCAAATATAATGCATCTTAGTGATGAATTTATGTACTTACATTGTCAGGGTACTCAATTTCTGTCTCGTATTCTCACTCACCATGCTCGATACTCGGCACCCTCAGTCACTCCATACTATACAGGGCAGATCCAGCCCAAACATAATAATTGCTAGCAATTGCACCCACTGTGGATGAGTAGATTCCAGAGAGGCCGATCCAGCCCAAGCGCTATAATAAGCACAAAATTATGCTCGCTAGTCGAATATAGTATAGTATGATATCGTATCCACAGGGTTTGGAGTTAAACAATATTATTGTAGTTTGTAGCTAGATTGCTATCCAAGATGATCAATAGTTGAGAATTATATAAATTAAAACTAAAATTAACAAAGAATCTAGAGCTAATTGACTAATGACAATCGAACAAAAGTGAGCAAGGAAGATATCAATGGGGGAAAATAGGGGTTGATTGGATAGGTGCAATATAAATGCCTGGGATTTAACTCTAGTTAATTCACTTCTAATGTTCAAATGAGTCTCTCGAATTCACTCAACTATTAATTCAAACGTTTAGTAGAAACTTCTCTCTCGATTAAGTCTCAACCTCACAATATGAACCAATTTAAGCTCGGTGAAGATATGCAAGAATTCGTAGTGGATTGGTCTTTAGGAGAACCTCTTTCATTTATCCTCCTAACTAGGTTTAGTTAATGATTCTACTAGCCTCTTTCGATTACTAAGAAGAATTAATGAACTCAACTCACAAGATAATGCAAAGATATCACAAGTTATGTCTCTCTTGATTACATGAACATGTGAATATAGATGCAACAATTAAAACACCCAAAACAATTCAATGCATAAAACTTAGAGTTAATATCCATAAACAATTATCAATACACCAAATCCATCAATCCCTAAAGAGAACTACTCCATAGATATGGGGTAATTCGTCATAACAATGTTTAAGTTAAAGGAAAACATTAAACAATCCAAACCCTTGTCTTGAGTGAGGATTGAATGATGAATTCCTTGTGCTTTCGCTTCTCCATCTCCTCCTTGGCTTCCTTAGGTCTAAGATGTGTCAAAAGTCCTCAAAATAATATTTTTACATGTATTTATACCTAGTAAGGTTGGGCCCAAATGAAACCACCTTCGTCTAGTCGAAATGGGATTGTAGCTCTGTAAGAAATGTACAGGCACGCTGCATGGGGCGACGCGCCATGCGGGGCATTAATGGGGAAGTTTATAGAGTAGGTTATGACAGGCTTCAGGGAAATTGGCTTGTCGGCACCCCACGCGCCGCGGCTGTGGGTCTTTCTCTAAGTACAATTTTTCTTGCTTTTTAGCTATTCTGATGTGGTTCTCGACCCCCAAACGCGATACCGACTTTTTCTCTTGGGATTTTACAGACTTCAAAGCTCCAAATCACTCGAATTAGTTCCATAACATTCACATGGCTCCAAATCTTCCTACAAGGCATAAAACACGATATTAGTGCAATTAAAGCTCAAAACAAGTAAAGTGCAGTAAATTGGAGTGTAATAAGCGTTTAAAACACGAGATTATAACCTACCATCAACATCCCACACTTAAACCATTGCTCGTCCTCGAGCGATCAAACTACACTTTATATAGACACAGCCTCTTTAAACAACTCTCCTAACTAATTATACCAAGCATATTTAAAATAGACTAAGCACAATAGTATAACATCCTTGCCTCAAGATTTGACTCACAAGAACCACACATTTTTCACAACTCACTCACTTACTCTATCATAGAGGTCAAGCATTACCTTTCCTTCGTGAATCAAGTGCCCTCACACAACAATAGAGAGTAGTTCCACACACAATAAAATTCAAGAACAATTAGGAACTCAAGATAGAAAGAATTCACTCACTCTCAGAAATAACATTCATATGCCACAAAAAATGAACCATAAGCTGGCCCGTAGTGTACTACTCAACTAATTGGGCTCATTCAGTCAAGGATCAAGTAGGACTTTAATTGGTTGTAATATAAGCTGCGGGATGGGTAGGATACATTTAGATATAAGAGTGACTAAACCTCCCTAAGCACTTTAATACATACAATTTAACATTCAAAACCCCATAATTATGTCAAACCATACTCCACCTTCACATCAATATACGTTAACTCCATACTTTTTTAAGCACAATTGCATCAAGAGTTACCACTTATCAACGAATATTTTTCACAACAATACAACTATTTTTTTCTTTCTTTTTAAATTCAAGTGGCTCTTACTTTTTTCAAAACATTTCACCTTTCTCCTTATTTCATTAGTTCCAAATAGATGGTTAATTCAAACAGACGAGTAAGGCTTGTAATGTGGTTGCCAAAGAACAGGATTACAGGCTCAACGAGATTACCTAAGATACATAACATTAGGTGGGTAAAAGCATATAATTGGCTCAACAAAGAAATGCCTAAATCACTTCCAAGACTGAACAAAACTACTATTTCGCTTTGCAAACACACGGGGCAAGTTCTAGACATCAAATGCAATGCACAGAATGCACAAAACCTCACACCCACATGGAACATAAGTCACTCTAGATTGGATTATCAAGATACTCTGGTGAAAGTAGTTAAGCAAAGTTAAAATCATACAATTTAAGGTACTTATGCAAGAGTCAAAAATTGAGCTTAAGCGTCACAACTAAAGTACTCACTATTCTCAAGGCATAACAAAGTTAATAGGTGTTTCTTTCAATTCAATTCATAGCCCAAGGTTTCCTACTACTACAAACATAAAAACTAACTACACCCGGTTCAAACAAAATCCTTGGAAAAGAACCGCAGCACAAAGAAAAACCAAAGAGGAATTAATACACTATCTGCAAAAGAAAATCTTTTTGTCTTTTTTCTTTCGACTTGAATCCCTCAAGAAACCTGTAGAATGATATTCATCGTCGGGAAAAAAGCGAAATTTTTTCAATTTTTATGGTTTTTTTCAATTTTCCAACTACTACAACAAAAATTAAACAAAAACTAAACTAACACATATACATACAACTTATAAAAGCTATCCCCCACCCAACACTTTAAGTTGCGACATGTCCCCATGACACGCAATTAAAAATCAAGAGGTAAAAGAAACTTCCCTGAATTTTCTTCTTTTCCGAGAACTTATGAACTCCACCCCTAATTCTGAATTCATTCCTCGTTTTCGCTCCTTGGGATTCTTTATGGAGCTCATTAAACTCAAGTCTTTTGTGAATACCTGCAAGACCCGCTCTTTCCTTTCTTTCTTGTCCTCATCTTGAGCGATGAATTGCTGGTTCATGATCATCCTCAACTTGTTCTTACATTCTTTCACAGGATCATCCATACATATTCCTGTAAATTCCCAAATTAAAATCCACAAGATCAAGGTTAGAATAAGAAAACAAAGATGAAAGGTTAAGTGAATATTTCTATGGTATGTCCAAGACCATTTGTTTCTCATTCTCTTCTACTACATGTTGCAGATGTGGAAAGGTAGATGAGGGTTTAAACTCTTCTTCCTTTGCTTCACACTCTACGACAACCTTATTCTCGACCATCTCAGTTGAATTAAAGTCTTCTTGTACTGTGGAAAGCTCTCTCTGTGGATGCTCATCCTCTTGAGTAGGCTCATTCTCACAGGGTATCTCCTCCATATGTTTACCATCATAACGCAATGAGCTTTCTGAAAGTGTACTTATTATTTGACTTACTTGCATTATTAGGTTATTAATGGCTTCATCATCTTGTGTAAATCTCTCTAACGGCTTATTTTATGAACTTATACACAAGCTCTTCCAAACTATCATTCTCCCCTTGAGGTGGTTGTCTCACTTCGCTTTCATTCCAGTTATAATAAGGGTATTCATCCCAACCAGAGTCAAGATTGTGTCCATATGAATTCTCATACCTGTACGAACTAGAAACAGAGTGAGACTGCTCAAAATACGAACCATAGGAAAAATACATACCTGCTTGACAGTCAACCCATAGATGATTTCCACCGCATTTAAAACACATAGTAGACCGCTGATAATATTCAGCTGGTAACTCTTTAAGCGTTTTCTTAGGCTGGTTATACTCCATCTTCACAACATTTAGAGTTCAATATCTACAGTATCTTCTCCAACTTGTTAGGTACTACAAAATAAATCTTGAAAAAAAGTTGACTAATAAAAAAAATAAAATGGAAAAGGAAAAAAAAGAAAAAAACTAAAACCTAATTCCTAAATTAGCACTACAAACTATTTCAAACATTATAATCCCCGGCAACGGCGCCAAAATTTGACGAGCTAAAAACACAACACAAAACTATGCTCGCTAGTCGAATATAGTATAGTATGATATGGTATCTACATAGATTGGAGTTAAACAGTATTATTTTAGTTTGTAGCTAGATTGCTATCCAAGATGATCGACAGTTGAGAATTATGTGAACTAAAACTAAAATTAACTAAGAATCTAGGGCTAATTAACTAATGACAATCGAACAAAAGTAAGTAAGGAAGATATCAATGAGGGAAAATGGGGGTTGATTGGATAGGTGCAAGATAAATGTATGGGATTTAACTCTAGTTAATTCACTTCTAGTGTTCAAGTGAGTCGTTCGAATCCACTCAATTATTAGTTCAAAGGTTTGGTAGAAACTCCTCTTTTCATTAAGTCTCAACCTCACAATATGAACCAATTTAAGCACGGTGAAGATATGTAAAAATTCGTAGTGGATTGGTCTATAGGAGAACCTCTTCCGATATCCTCCTAACTAGGTTTAATCAGTGATTCAACTAGCCTCTTTCGATTACTAAGAAGAATTAATGAACTCAACCCACAAGATAATGCAAAGATATCACAAGTTATGCATCTCTCGATTACATGACCATGTGAATATAGATGCAAATATTAGAACACCCAAAACGATTCAATGCATAAAAACTAGAGTTAATATCCACAAACAATTATCAATACACTAAAATCCATCAATCCCTAAAGAGAACTACTTCATAGATATGGAGTAATCCATCATAACAATGTTTAAGTTAAAAGGAAAACATAAAACAATCCAAAACCTTGTCTTAAGTGAGGATTGAATGATGAATTCCTTGTGCTTTCACTTCTCCACCTCCTCTATGGCTTCCTTAGATCTAAGATGTGTCAAAAGTCTTCAAAATAATGTTTTTACATGTATTTATACCTAGTAGGGTTGGGCCCAAATGAAACCACCTTCTTCTAGTCGAAATAGGATTGTAGCTTCGTAAAAAATGTACAGGCACGCCGTATGAGGCGACGCACCATGTGGGGCATTAGTGCGGAAGTTCAGAGTGCAGGTTCTGACAGGCTTCAGGTAAATTGGTTTTCTGGGGGACTTTCTCTAAGTACGGATTTTTCTTGCTTTTTAGCTATCCCGACGTGGTTCTCGACCCTCGAACGCGATCCCGACTTATTCTCTTGGGCTTTTACTTAGACTTCAAAGCTCCAAATCACTCGAATTAGTACCATAACATTCACATGGCTCCAAATCTTCCTACAAGGCATGAAACATGACATTAGTGTGAAACAGTATCAACTAAAGCTCAAAACAAGTAAAGTGCAGTAAATTGGAGTGTAATAAGCGACCAAACACGAGATTATAGACTACCATCACGGTGTGCAGCCGGGTCCCATCAATACCACTCACAATTCGGCCCTCAGGCTGCAACTCAGTCATCAATCTCTTTAGTCTCTCGGGCTCACAATGTCATGAAAATCAGCCCAACATGATGATATGATGTATCAATAGCAACAGAGACAGAGATATGATATGCAAATGAACGAGTATGACTGAGTATGTAACTGCAATTTAAGCAAATAACTCACAGCAGATATAACCTCAGTAGGTCCCGACAAAATAAAGCATATGGCATAAATATAGTTTCTAACATGGATCACAGCTCAATTACTCAAGCACGTAGAGATCTCATGGATAAAAACAAGATCAGGTAACTACATAGTATCACAGAATCAACTAAGTCATAATTCACATGGTGCACGCCCATACGCCCGTCACCTAGCATGTGCGTCAACTCAACATCAAACACATAGCACGTATGTTCAGGGTTCATACCCTCAGCACCAAGTTTAGAAGTGTTACTTACCTCGAACAAGCCAAATCCAATATCGAGTAAGCCAAACGATGCTCCAAAAATGCCATCCCGCGCATACCGACCTCCGAACGGCTCGAAACTAGCCAAAAGCAACTCAAGAACATTAAATAATGCCTAAGGAACAATTCCAATGATAACGGGCGAATCTTTAATCAAAGGCCCCAAAATCGACCAAAAAATAAAACCTGTGCTCGCGCCTCAAAACCTGACAAAACTTATAAAATCCGACAGCCCATTCAATTACCAATCCAGCCATACTAGTTTCATTCAAATTCGACTCCAAATCAGTGTTCAAAACTCAAAAATTCACTCTATGAAACTTTAGACAAAACCCCCCAATTTCTCTCTTGAAACCCTCGATTAAATACCAAAAATGAAGATTGATTCATGATATAAAATAAAAAATGAGTAGAGAACACTTACCCCAATCCACATGGTAAAAATTGCTTCAAGAATCGCCTCAATCCGAGCTCCATAGCTCCAAATATGTAAAAATGATCGAAACCCCCAAAATAGAGTACTTTATAATCACTAGACGAATCAATGAATCACGATCGCGGAAATACCCTCGCGATTGCGAAGAAGAAAATGTACTGCCCCCGAAAATACACTACGTGATCGCGAACAAACCTCAGCAATCGCGATATACAACCAACACTGCCTTCACATATACCCTGCGCGATCCTGTAACTACCTATGTGAACGCAAAGAAGAAACAGCCTCTGCCCAGCTCAGTCCAAACCACTACGCGAACGCGTGCACCCTTGCGCGAACGCGATGAAGACTAGCCCCTCTCCCTATGCGAACGCGTGCATGCTCTCGCGAACGCGAAGAGCAAATTTTCATAGAAGACCAACACACCTTACGCGATCGCAGCCAAGCCTTCGCAATCGCGAAGAATGCTAGAAGCAACAGGTAACAGCAGAAACCAATAAATGAAAAACCATTCGAAATGATCTGAACTACGTCTGAAACTCACCTAGGCCACCAGGGACCCCATTCGAATATACCAACAAGTCTCATAATATAATATGGACCTACTCGAGGCCTTATATCACACATAACAATATCGAAACGATAAATCGCACCTCAAATCAAAATTAATGAACTTTGAACTTTCAATTTTCAAAACTCACGCCGAAACATATCAAATCAACCTCGAATGAACTCAAATTTTGCACACAAGTCCCAAATGACATATCGAAGCTATTCCAATTCCCAGAACCACAATCCGATATCCTCAAAGTCAACTTTCGGTCAAACATATAAACTCTTCAAACCTTTAATTTTCCAACTTTCGCCAATTAGTGTCGAATCCTTCTAGAAATATCCAAATGCAAAATTCGGGCATACGCTCGAGTCCAAAATCACCATCTGGAACTAATGTAACCATCAAAACCCCAATCCGAGGTCAAATGCTAAAAAGTCAAACTTGGTCAACTCTTCCAACTTAAAGCTTCAATCATGAAGTTCATTTTTCCAAATCGATTCCGAATAACCTGAAAACCAAAACCGACGATTCACACAAGTCATAATACATCATACGGAGCTACTCATGTCCTCAAACTACCAAGCGAAGTGCAAATGCTCAAAACGACCGGTCGTGTCACTACACTGACATGACTTTGTGTTATTTGCGTTGGATCTATTTATTAAATTATTCACAAACTCTACCGGTTTGCATGATTTTGTGCTTGTTCAATTGTTCTGTAAACTCTACCAGATTGGCATGACATATTTGTGAAATTGTTCACCATAGTCTATCCGGTTAGCATAATTTGCATATGTTACCAATAGAGTGTTATTTGAAATTACATTTAATTCGATCAAATCACCCCAAATTTGCTTCAAACGATGTCAAATTTGAAACAAAGCCTCTAAATTTCAATACAAACGATCCTCACTCACTAATTTAATCAAATAGCACTAAATCAAGAAGACCCGCTTTGTCTTGTCCAATACATTCCAAGGACCAACAATAAAGTTTTGAGATTTTTAGAGCAGATTACTTGATTGAACTAAAAGTTCAAGTACAGATTATCAACATTCAAATGGTTTTACCAATAATCAATCATTAACTTTCAATTTTTATCCGAACATGAATTCTAAGCTTCTAATATTGAAAATATGGTGTTCTTAAAGAAGAAGCTTAATTTTGCAATAAAATAAAAATCAAGAACAACCGGTATAATTTCCTAGTAATTCCACCTACGTTATCTGGGCTTAAGAGTCTGAACACCAATCATACATAAGAATTGTGCAGGTAATTGCAAAGGACCAATTTGAGGTGTACCAATCATGTTAGCTGGGCCCAGAGACTTGATAGCAGTATAGCACTCTCATTCATTCGACGCAACTAATGATCTAAATGGTTGTTGTAGAGACCAATGTACTTTCTTTGTTTATAACCCGATTAGTTTGCGCGAACTAAATTCACTAAATATTTACTACATCCTACCATCATAAATATTGAGTGTCAATATACTTTATAAATTATAACAAACCACCTGCATAGGATTAGAGTTATAAATTCATGATTGTAAGTTTAGCTTCATTATTTTTGCTGCAGGATATGAATCGCATTATCAAAAGCTATCTGATTTTCTATCTTTGCCTCCTCATTGTAGCTCTATCCTAAAATTGAAAATAAGAAAGGACACCCTAAGATTGTGTTTCTTTCCTCTGTAATCCTATGATTATACCTCCAACAATTAAGTGCATCTTTCTCCCACATAAAGGAATCCAACATTTTAAATCAGTAGATATTGAGTATCATTGCATTCACTATTTCTTCGTGACAATAGTCGATACTTAGTATACACTTATATTATTTTGTGAAAAAATTTAACCAAGGATAGTAGGTGCAAAGCACTCCCTACCATAGGTGCATCTAGTATAACGTGACAAATTACTTTATCTTGTCTTGTACAAATGGTTGTGTTTCATCGTTAGATGCGACATTATTTCCCTAAGTTCTATAGCATTCACTGCACAGTACAGGTCCAGCTTAAGAGATCATTTCTACTTGAATGGACATTAATTAAATGCTTCACGAAACCTCCCATTAAACAAATGAATGGTAAATAGCACTAGATGGAGATAGATTTCGGGCCTTTATTTGGCTTCACGTAAACAAAGAGGTTTGCCACAACTAAATTGTCTAATTTAGTATGGAATCTCCGATCACAGCTGTTAAGCTTATCGTGAACGAAGAATTTTGTGATTTTCAGTTATATCTTAAGAAAGTAACCTATATATTTTGCATGTCATCAATCCATGTTTCGGTTTGGGCAAGCATTTCGAACATTAGGAATTGCATTAAAAGTGGTCAATAGGCTTTTTAAGGAAGTTAGGTTTATAGACCTGCAAATCTGAGTAAGAATATAATCTGGAAATTATAGTGGTTAAATGAACAAAAGTAGCTGAATTTCATATAAGCAGCTGGGAAACATATAAATAACTAAATATGCTAGCACATTAATTAATTGCTTCCACATACATGTAGGAATAGACTACTTATTCTGTAGTTCCAAAATTGCTTCTATACCTCTTCTATTCCAATGTATATGAGTTACTAATGACTGGTTTAAGTTATACGCACAGAATGTAAAAGAAGTTTATACTATTAGCTAGTGTTATCTATCAGAAGTTTATACTGTTTTTTTCCGGTTCATACATATTTGGTTTTATTTCCCTGACTTGTTATTGATATTTACTTATTTTTATTCTTCCTTTCGAGCCAAGGTCTTTCGGAAACATCCTCTCTACGGGATAAAGTCTGCGTACACATTATTCTCCCCATACCCACTTGTGAGATTCTATTGGATTGTTGTTGTTGTTGTCAGTTGTAGCCGTCTAATTATTACAAATACTTTATTCAAGGTTATTAATAAACTTTTGTTAAATAAAGTTACCTGTAATTATTTTTTAAGTAACCTAATGGTGTAATTATATTATCACCTAAATGGTTTTTAAATGACATAACTATGTAAGTATTTCATAAATCATCAGTAAATAAAACTTGATTCCAATAGAATGAAATGGATACAGAGAAATGAGGATTCATATAACAAAACTCTTTGTACTAGTTTGGAATTAAGGTTTATTTAATTTGCGGATTCCAACAAGTTACCGTATTTCCTGCAGGTTATAAACTCATAACTTATTGTTGACACTTATTTGTATTGGCTTTTAAATGAACTAACTATGTAAAAAAAATTAAAGGTAATTAAAATTTGACCTCAATTGTGCGGAGTGGATACTTAGAATCCATATAGCGACCTTAAGTTGTAATTAGTTTTTAAAGTGTAACTGATTAAATTTTAGTGGATAAACCTAACTTCAACCATATTCAAAAGCTTCTTTTGCATGCACGTTTTGCTTCTAATTTGAAAAATCCTTCAGCTTCAACTTTCTTTTTCTTCATTTCATTGCATTTCCAATCTTTTTAATTCTATCTAAAAAGTGAAATCCAAAAGAAAGGACTGATAGAATTGTGCTTTACGTTTAGAACCTAATTGGCAAATGTCTGGATTTTTCTCCTTTTTTCCCAGTTTGTCATTGGCAAGAAGGCACCGAAAGATGAAAATACATGCATTCACAGGCTTTTTCTGCATATTATGCACCACGAAAAAGAATATTTGGTTTACAAGCCAACCACTTTGTTTCTAATTTCTTCATGGCCAAGCATTTCATTCAATTAATTTTTTTAAAATTTTCTCCTTTTTCTTATTTGGGTATTCCTAATACAAGCTTTAGCAAAAATCGTACATGTCATTCTTTATCACGGCACGTTGTCAATCTTAGTGGGCCTGTGTTCTGGAGTATCCACAACGTCAGTTTTCTGCCAAACAAAGTATTAAGTATTTCTTTCTAAATCATTCGAAAGAATATATACACTACATGCATTTAATTAGTACGCGCGCGTTAACTATTGGATTTAGTTTACCTTCTAGTTTTACATTATTATATATGAAGTATGTTTTTAGTTTCCCATAGTTTATGGTATCCACAGTGGCAGAGCTAGAATTTTAGATAAGAGAATTCGAAAATATCACAGGTAGGATTTAAGCATGTTGTTTACTCTAAAAAACGGATAACAATTAAATTTGTTTGGGGTTTTAAAGATACGTGGATTAATTCGATACAAACAATAAATTGCGTTAGATTAAACGGATAAAGGAAGTAATAAATTATCAAACTACTTGAGGAGGGTGATTCCCGAGTTAACAACAGCCTTAATGAAATATCCACCCTCGATCCCGGACTCACAATGACCAAGCACTGATGAACAAGAATAAGAACTTTGAATAGAGAAAATAATAGTATATTACCTTGATATGCGTTTTACAATATTGTTAATGAATAATCATACTCCCCCTCCCTCCCCCCTCCCCCCAATATCGTAGGGGAGCCCTACCCTAGGTACAGTTCCATAAAAGGTAAAAATCTTCCGTTTAACTAATCACTAGATTTTCGCCGGTACATGCCGAGATCCACGCCGTGATACCCGACCGGTCACGGATATCACGGCCTTCTGTTAGTCCTGCTCGATTGCCCGATAATGCTCTCTGAAGTCTTTTGGGATTTGGACCGATCCCGGGGTCATGGCCCCGACATTCCCGAGAGCGGGTATTGTGCCCCCAGACCCTGGCTCGATGAGACCCTTGCCTCAATTCTGGTTCCTTAGCATCACGCCTCTCGCTCGATTTACCTTATTAGAAATCGGGGCGTCCCATGGGCCCGGTTTCACCCGTATACAAATAGTCCTCTCCTTTCTCGGAGAGTAATTTTATGGAAACGACGAGGAACGATATGAGCTCTTCAATTCCTTCTTCAACACGCCATGATAGAAATGACAAAGAAACCGAAACGTCTCATCAGTCGCGTCATGAATTCGAACGCATGTCAGCCATCGGCAGCTCGGCCCTGGATGCGAAACGACGCAAAGCTCCTACTCTCTCCTTCGTTCATTTTTTACACTTGACCAAGCTTCTACCTTTGGTCATTCAAGATATCACCGCCTTTCTTCATACTCCAGTATTCTTACCTTCATTCATCAAGATTTTTCAACAAATTGCAATCTTTTCTTTATATTATACCCAAGCCAGCGTGCTTGATTTTCTTAGCAAGTTTTTACCCTTCATCTCCTAATCTTCCTTCACACTTTCAAACCTTTTTCCAGATAACAATGGTGAAGACTTCCAAGACTATTCCTCAAAAAGGTGTTTCTTCTTTCTCACAGCCGGCCACCGAGGTCGAGGAGACCGCCCCTGATATGGTTGTCCTCGAGAGGTCCACTCCGTCTGCGGTTATCGATGAACCGGCAGTTGAGCCCCCTTGAAATGTTTATCCCCAGGGGGTGTTCGGTCGCGGATGACTTTAAAGACAAAAATCCCTCATAGGTGCTAGGTCGAGGCGAGATGGGCGGTGTCCAAGTACATCTGCTCTATCACTGAGGTTGTCCTTCCCGTGGTTCGAAAGGACTGTGGCTGGGCGGATAAGGACATAGTAGTTCCCAGGCCTGATGATGACATTACTACCCATATGGAGGGGTATATAAGTGTCTACACTTATCCTTTCATGCTGGGCCCGGTGGACCCGGTTATCCTCGACTTCTCCAGGAGATATGACATATGCCTCGGTCAGATTCACCCATCACTGTGGAGGATCGTAATCCTCCTACTTTGTGAACAAGATCGACTCCTGCTTGTTCACCATCTATAATTTACTCCGCTTGTACAGTTCCTGCATTTTTGAGGGAGGCCGATAAAGCTCGTGCACCGGACTAGCAAAGCCATGTTTTCTAGCATTAACGAAGACCGGGATCGGGGTTGGCAGGGACGCTTTGTCTGGGTGAGGACCGCCAACCTGATACCTGCCGAATTTAGGCCATTCCCCAAGAAGTGAAATGTATCACGTAAGTGTACTTTTCTTTTAGATGTCAATTTTACGTTTTACCTCCTTTTTCCTCATCGGTATTTGCTGTGGTGCAGCCCTCGCTCGAGTCCCAAACGCCATTCCTCGGCTCAAGGAGTAGATCGAGGATATTTGTTTGCAGATGCCTTATGCCGAGCGCTCGTGGCGCGAGCTCTCGAAGGGCTGCTAGGAGGCCCATTCGCATGGTAAGATTTCTTTTCCCAAATAAGTAGCACTAGGCTCCCTTTTTCAACACTATGTTCTCATTCCTTCTCTTCTCTTTTTGCAAGCTTGCCTAAGACCATTGAGCTTAGGCCTTTAGTAGAGAGCGAAGGCCTGCATGTCGATCCTTCTGCTTTGGCGCGCCAAGGGGCCGCAGCAGGAGAGAATAAAAGAAGGAGGGCTTCGAGCTCGGAGAAAAAAAAAACCAAAGAAAAAGTTGGCCTGTAAGCCAAAGGACAGTTCCAGCTCGCGAGTGCCTGACTCAAACTTGCATTACCGGCTCAGGGACGAGCCCGAGGAGGACGATCTTTTTGTGGCCTGTGAGCCGTCCATTCCCGAAGGGTGAGTGGCAGTCGAGGGAGAAAGAAAGAAGGCTAATCCCCCTCAGGTTCAAGAGGCTGGTGCAGAAGCGAGGGCCTCTCAAGACGCCGGCTCCACCCCGCCCGGTTTTATAGAAATTTCAGGGTCACCTTCAGTTAAAGAGTCCATGTTCGATGAAGCCCGAGCGACTAAGGAGCGATCCAACGAAGGGGCTCATGGTGCGGACGATCCCCTCTGTTGCTTTTCTGATGGTGTGGACTCAACCGCTCTAGAAGACTTCTCCGAGTTGGGTGATTTAGAGGCGCCGAGGAAAAGTTCATCCTCGGAGGTCAGTGGGCTAAAATCGAGCCCAAAGTTGATCAACTGGTTCCCTGCCCCGAGCATGGATCTCGGTCGGAAGCGGTCAGTTATCATCACCGTCCCAAAGGAGGCCCGGGTTCTTTCCTGCCCCTATCGGAGTAGCTAGTTACCTTCGATGCCTGGTAACCAAAGAAGATTAGGCAAAAATGAACAAGGTGGATACACCGTGCTTGTCTAATGAAGCACAACAGGCACTGAACCGGGTAAGGTGTCATTATACTTTTTTGTCTTCAAATTTAGTTTTTTATATCTCTAATGCCCTTTCCTTTTCATATCTTTGTGAGCCTCGATACTCCATCATGAAACCTTTCTTCGGTACGGGGCTGAGGTTAACCAGCTCGAGGCTAAGGTCAAGGAGCTTGCTGAGAAGAGGGACATGTATAAGCTTCTCAGCGAGCAACACAAAGAAGCAGTCAAGAATCTCCGGGCTGAGTTGGACATGGCTCAGAAGAAACATGCCGACCTGGTGGAACAGGTAAATATATTTAAAGTTAGCGATAACGAGTTAGACATGGCAACGAACGGTCAAAACCCATAGGTTCATCTGACCGGATCGACCAATTTCGAGCCGAGATAGATGAGGTCAAGGCCATGACCGAAGAGTGGAAGGGAAAAATGGAACGATTGGCTTTAGAGAAGGAGGCTACCTGGGAAAGTAGCCTCAGTGGAGGTCCAACTTCGAGTGGGGAGGGAGAAAGCCGAGGCCCAGGCCCAGGCCCAAAAAATCGAAGACCTCCAGTCTCAACTGGACTTGACCATCGCTGAGCGGAATGCCCTTGGAAAATATATTAAAATAGACAAGTCAGGGATGAAAATAACCAGGCCCCACGCTGAAGATATGGTGGCTCCGTACAGAGCTGATGCTGAGGTAGCCCAGGACCGCCTGAAAGTCACTATTGAGCACGTGAAGTGGCAGTCCCGAAAAGAGGCTCTCGAGGAGGTCCATGCTCGGGGTTTTGACCTGCCGAACGAGATCAAAGATGCTAAAAGTCTCGAGGCCGAGTCCAAGAAGCTAGCTTACCTCGAGGACGAGGAAGGCTCTAAGGGCTCCGGCGAACTCGAGGGCAGAAAAGACCCCGATGCCCCGATGACGAGGCTGGCTCCGGTGGAGATCATGCTTAGGTGCCTTAGAGATTTTTCTTTTGTTTTCGTATTTTTGTTGAGGCCTTTTGGCCTTTGTAAAGATCTTTATTGGAATATATATATATATATATATATATATAAGGCTTTTTTTCCCTTTGGCAATTTTTGAGTTTGTTTCTTTTGGTTTCTTTTTTATGATTGCAAAGATTTCAAATGCCTTAGCATGAAATAATACGTAGTAATAGGGTGTTGTTTGGAGGTTCGAGCAAGGCTCATTATCGATGTAATTTTGTTTGAAACTTGTGGGAGCTTGGTATGATCGGAAGCTTTCTCCAAAGTGCTTACTTAAATATTTTTAGATTATAGTTTTGTCGAGGGTAGCCTTTGAATCGATTTGGAAAGTTTGAAGGCCTTATGTTTTGATTAGGGGCTTTGGATGTCTCTGAGCCGTTTCTAGGATGGTTGTAGACTCTTAAGTTCGGGTATTACCTAATAGGCTTGGTACCCCTAGGCTTCAATACCCGAGCCGTCCAGGCTTGCCTACGACGATAGTCCCCAAGTGGGGGTGATCCATTGGATCCGGATGGAGGCTGCCCTTGGGCTCAATATCTATCCTTAAGGAGCAAAATATAATAGTCTTAAGGGACAAAATGTATATCTTCAAGGTAAAAACTTTCTTTTATTTATGTGCGCAATATACAAGATTGTCTATGTGGGCACAGTTCATTTGACCGTTTGGCCCTTACAATAAATCCTATCCACCAAGCCTAGACTGTTCAAGCACAAAGTTTCCTTCCTTGCTAAAATCATTATCCGAGGGTGATGGTCCCTATTATTCGAGGTCGATCGTTGAGAGGGCTCAAGTACTGTTGATGCGAACCTTGACTCTGGTTCGTAACCGGTCTTCAATTCTAATTTAGCACGATCTACTATTGCCTCGTTAAAAACCTTGCCGGAAAACCCATTTGGGACAAAATCAGTTCAAGAAAAAAAGAGTGCAACGCGTGCTTTGGGCCTAATAGTTGCATCATTCTTTGTCTGTTGCTTGCAAGTATTAGTCCAATTCGTAATATATGTAAAGAAACGAATGGATGGGGTCGTACCTTAGCAGTCGTATCATTTCAAGTGGGTTCGTTCCAGTTGTTCGGTAGTCGCTCAGCGTTCCCTGTTTCGAGTTTGTATGATTCTTTTGCCGATAATCTCGATACTTCAATATGGACCTTCTTAATTTGGTCCCAGCTTCCCTTCGTTCGGGTTCCAGGTGTTCAGTATCACCTTTCTTAGTACCAAGCCCCCGCTATTGAAGTGTCGGAGGTTGGCTCTCCGGTTGTAATACCTTTCAATCCGTTATTTTTGGGTGACCAACCGGACGAGGGTGACCTTGCGCCTCTTGTCCAATAGTTCCAGGCTCATGCTCATGGCCTCATTGTTTGAATCTTCGTCGCATATCGGAACCTGAAACTTGATTCTCCTACTTCAACCGGTATTAGAGCTTCGGCACCGTAGACCAGTGAGAACGGGTTGGCCCCAATACTAGATTTTGAGGTCGTACGATAAGCCCACTGGACTTCGGACAAAATTTCCTTCCATTTTCCTTTAGCGTCAGTCAATCTCTTTTGAAGGTTTTGGAGTATGATCTTGTTCGTAGACTCCTTCTACCTGTTCCCACTAGGTTGATAGGGTGTTGATAGGATCCTTTTGATCTTATGGTCCTTGAAAAATTTGCACACCTTACTGTCGATGAACTGCTTCCCATTGTCGTAAACGATCTCGGCCGGCATTTTGAACCAGCGTATTATGTGGTCCCAAAGAAAATCAATAACTTCATTCTCCTTGATTTTATCAAATGCCTGGGCTTCCAACCATTTAGAAAAACATTCAGTCATAAATAATATAAATTGAGCCTTACCTGGTGCCCACGGAAGGGGACCGACGATGTCCATTCCCCATTTCATGAATGGCCAGGGTGACAAGACCGAATGTAGTAGCTCCCCGGGCTTATGAATCATCGATGCGTGCCTCTAATATCCGTCGCATTTTTGCATGAACTCCTTTGCATCTTTCTCCATGTCGATCCAGTAGTAGCCGACTCTGATTATCTTACGAACCAATGATTCGGCACCGGAATGGTTCCTGCAGGTGCCTTCGTGAACTTCTCTCAAGACATATCCTGTATCTTATGGTCCCAGACATATGGCGAGTGGGGCTATCGAACGTTCTCCTGAATAGGGTATTATCTTCGGACAGGATGAACCTGGTCGTCTTTGTGCGCAGAGCTCTCGATTCTTTAGGATCCGAGGGCAGCTTCCTGGTCTTCAGGTAATCTATATACTTGTTTCTCCAGTCCCAGATTAAGCTTGTCGAGTTTATCTCGGCGTGGCCTTCTTCCACTACCAATTTCATGAGTTGCACAACCGTTCCCGAGCTGAATTCATCATCATCAATTGTCGATCCCAAGTTAGCAAGAGCATCGGCTTCACTGTTTTGATCCCGAGGTACATGTTGCAGGGTCCACTCCTTGAACTGATGTAGTGTTACTTGTAGTTTATCCAGGTACCTTCGCATTCGTTCCTCTTTGGCTTCGAAGTCCCATTGACTTGGTTCACCACAAGGAGGGAATCACACTTAGCTTCGATCACCTCCACCCCCCCCGCTTTAAGCCAGTTCAATACCTGCAATCATGGCCTCATACTCGGCCTCGTTGTTGGTCAATTTTACAGTTCTAATAGATTCCCTAACTATATTACTTGTCGGTGGCTTCAACATGATACCAAGTCTCGGCCCCTTTGCGTTCGAGGCACTGTCCATAAAGAGGCTCCAGATCCCCGAGGAAGTCCTCGATTTCAACAGCAATTCCCTTTCGATCTCGGGTATTAGGGCAGTCGTGAAGTCGGCCGCGAAGTCCGCCAAAATTTGAGAATTGATAGCAGTTCGGGGTCGATATTCGATACCGTATCCGTTGATTTCCACTGCCCATTTGGCCAATCATCCCGAGAGCTTGGGTTTATGCATTATGTTTCTCAACGAATAAGTAGTCACAACACATATGGGATGGCATTGAAAATACGGTTTTAACTTCCTAGAGGCACTTAGCAAAGCGAGCGCCAATTTTTCCAGGTGAGGGTACCTAGTCTCGACCTCGCCTAGAGTCCTGCTAATATAATAGATCGGGAATTGCGCACCTTCCTCTTCCCAGACCAAGACTTCACTTTCCGATTTACTAGGCATTGGTAAGTGGCACCGGCATTTTTTAATCCGAATGACATTACGTTATAATAGTAGGTGTCGTATTTAGTGATGAAGGATATTTTCTCCTGGTCGCCCGAGTCCATCCGAATTTGGTTGTATCCGGAATAAGCATCGAGAAAGCTGAAGATCTCATGACCGGCCGTTGCATTGATCTTGAGATCGATGTTGGGCAAGGGAAAAGAGTCCTTAGGACATGCTTTATTCAAGTATTTATAGTCTACAGATATTCTTAATTTGTTTCCCTTTTTCGGTACTACTACTACGTTTTCTAACCAATCCGGGTACTTAATTTCCTGAATGGATCTTATTTTAAGGAGTTAAGATACCTCGTCTTTGGTGAATGCATGCTTGACTTCGGACTGAGGCCTCCTTCTTTGGTTGACGAGTTGGAACTTTAGATCCAGGCTCAGCTTGTGAGTAGTTATTCCCGGTGGGATCCTTGTCATGTCCAGGTGGGACCAGATAAAACAATCTATGTTAGCTATAAGGAATTCAATGAGTTTTTTTCTAAGCTCGGGACTTAACCCCGTGCCCAGGTATACTTTCCAATTGGGCAGGTGCTCGATCAATATGACTGGCTCCAGCTCCTCGATCGTTGATTTGGCGGCATCGGTATTGTCGGGGCTATGAAAGACCTGGGAACTCCGAAGTTGTCATCCTCGCCCGTCTCCTGCTTTTCCGGCTCGGTCGGGGCCGGTATCAGTGATTGCTATTTGGCTTCTTCCTTGGTGATCGAACTCGAGTTCTTTGATGTCGAGAGTGTGGATATTGGTACCACTTCGTCGACCACGAACATCTCCTTTCTGGTCGGTTGTTCTCAGTAAATTGTTTTAATCCCTCCTAGTGTTGGGAATTTCATCACCTAGTGTAGTGTCGAGGGCACCGCCCTCATGTTGTGAATCCATGGCCTCCCGAACAGAGCATTGTATCTCATATCTCCTTCGATCACATAGAACTTTGTTTCCTGAACGGTTCCGGCGGTGTTCGCCAGTAGGGTTATCTCCCATTAGTGGTCTCACTTGCTATATTGAATCCGTTTAGAACTCGAACTGCAGGCACAATTTGGTCTCGTTGACCCAGCTATTCTACGACCCTCGGTCTGATGATATTGGCCGAGCTACCTGGATCAATTAGCACACGCTTAACTCGAGATTTATTTATGAGTACAAATATTACCAGTGCATCATTATACGGTTGCACGACGCCTTCAGCGTCCTCGTTGTTGAAAGATACGGTTCCTTCTGGCACATAATGTCGAGTCTGTTTTTCCCTTGTGATGGACACTTTGGTGCGCTTTAACATCGACCCTTGGCGGACGTCGACCTCACCGATGATCATGTTAATGACGTGCTGAGGTTCCTCCTGCTCGATTTGCTTACTGAAGTCCCTATTCCTGAAATGATTTTTGGCTCGATTGCTCAGGAATTCCTAGAGGTGTCCGTTGTTGAATAACCGGGCTACTTCCTCTCTTAGTTGTCGGCAGTCTCCAGTTCTATGGCCGTGAGTGCCATGATATTTACACATTAGGTTGGGGTCCCTTTGGGCAGGATCGGACTGTATAGATCGAGGCCACTTGGTGTCTTTGATGTGTCTGATAGCAGATACGATGGCAGCAACATCGACGTTGAAGTTGTACTCCAATAACCTCGGTGCTTCCTTAGGCCCGATGGGCCTGTCAAAGCCGCTTTTGTTCATGAGTCCCCGGTTATGTTGACCTCGGTCGCTTCCCCTTTCATTTCTCACAAGGTTTCGTCCAGGCCTATTACCTCTTCGATCTTCATTGTATGGTTGATACCGGTCTATTTGATCTTGGTTCACGATCAATGTCTCTTTGGACCTGTCACTACCTCTAATGGGATAAACAGACCCAGAAGGGACCCCAAGATGATCATCTCCGACCCTGTTTTTTGATTGGTACCAGTTATCGACGTCGGCCCAAGTTATCGTCGGATATTCTATCAGATTTTGCTTCAACTATTGTGTAGCCGATGAGCTTCGAGCATTGAGTCCTTGGGTGAAGCCTTAAATGGCCCAATCGTCCACGACTGAAGGCAGGTCCATGCGTTCTATTTGAAACCGGGACATGAATTCCCTGAGCATCTCATTATCTCTTTGCTTCACTTTAAAAAGGTCTGACTTCTAGTCTCGACCTTGATGGCCCCGGCGTGTGCTTTCACGAAGGTGTCTAGAAGCATAGCAAACGAGTCAATAGAATTAGGGTGTATGTTGTGATACCATATCACAGCTCCTTTTGACAAGGTCTCTCCAAACTTTTTTAGCAGGACATACTCGATCTCGTCATCTTCCATGTCGTTCCCCTTGATGGCGCACGTGTAGGAGGTCACATGTTCATTTGGGTCAGTTGTTACGCTGTAATTAGGAATTTCGGGCATGCAGAACTTCTTTGGGATCGGCTTGGGAGCCGCGCTCGAGGGAAAGGTTTTTGAAAAAACTTCTTGGAATCCAGGCCCTTCAATATTGGTGGTGCTTCTGGGATTTGGTTGACCCTGGAATTATAGGTTTCTACTTTTTTGTCATTGGCTTCGATTTTCTTTTCTCCCGATTCCACCCGTTTTGTCAGATCCTCAAGCATCTTTATAATCTTAGGGTTGGTCCCGGATTCAGCTTCACTCGGCCTTTCTACGATTGGCTCATTTCTGTGAGCGTTTTCCTGGGATTATTCGGGCTCGACTCTGCTGCGAGCACGACTCTGGTTCTGCAACTGGGCTATCGCTGCTTGTTGAGCCTGCAACATTTCGAAGATTACTCACAAGTTGATCCCATCACCTTCACCTTTGTGTGTATTTTGGGCTACCAATCGGACTCCCCCAACGGATGTTATTCTCAGTATCGGTAGGCAAGTTTATATTGATGGCCACATGCGAGTTAGCGTCAATGGGGTCCGCGGCCGGAAGTCCGTTGGGGTCGAAAGGGGGCACCTCATTACATGGTACCACATTGTTGTTTTCGCCATAGTGTCCAGACTCAGCATCCACGTTCAAAGGGGCAGATTGGGAGTTCGACATTTTAAACCTTGACCTGAAATTAAAGACTTTAAAGTAAAAAATAGGGTGCGTTATTAAATTACCACTATTATTTTTAGCCCCACGGTGGGCGCCAAACTGTTTACCCTAAAAAACGGATAACAATTAAATTTATTTGGGATTTTAAGGATACATGAATTAATTCGATACAAACGATAAATTGTGTTGGATTAAACGGATAAAGAAGTAATAAATTATCAAACCACTTGAGGAGGGTGATTCGGGACTTAACAACGGCCTTAATGAAATATCCGCCTTTGATCCGGACTTACAATGACCAAGCACTGATGAACAAGAATAAAAACTTTAAATAACAGAGAAAATAATAGTATATTGCCTTGATATGTATGTTAGAATGTTGTTAATAAATAATCAGACCTCCCCTCCTCCTCTCCCCCCTTATATAGTAGGGGAGTCATACCCTAGGTGCAATTCTATAAAAGGTAAAAGTCTTCCGTTTAACTAATCACCGAATTTTTGCCGGTACGTGCCGAGATCCACACTGTGATACCCGACCAGTCATGGATATCACAGCCTTCTGTTAATCGTGCTCGGTTGCTCGATTATGCTCTCTGAAGTCTTTTTGGGATTTGGACCGATCCCGGGGTCATGGCCCCGACATTCCCGAGGGCGGACGTTGCGCCCCGGACCCTGGCTCGATGAGACCTTTGCCTCGATTCCGGTTCCTTATCATCACGTCCCTCGCTCGATTTACCTTATTGGAAACTGGGGCGTCCCATTGGCTCGGTTTCACCCGTATACACATGTGACCTAAAGTAACTTCTGAACCCTCTTTGCCATTTTACTAGAATTTTTCCTCATATAAAGAGGATTCAAAAGCTTACCACTGTGATCTACATTAGTTTCGCCACTGAATACTTGTTTTGGGCCCGATTAATTTAAATACATGTCGAGAAATCTCACATAAAAAGTTCTATGTCAAAGGTGACTTTAAATTTACCAAGACATCAAGGAGGGAAATACTTACCGCCCACCACAATATTTAGTAATTATATAGATAGAGAGAGAAAGTAGTATAAGTATTCATTGATTTACTATTTTTTTTCAATCAAAACTACACGATATTTGAAAAAAGAATGTAACAGTACCTGAGAATATGACAGTTTGGCTCATCTTTTTATTCGAATAGAACATATCCATATTAATTAAAAGACTTGACTTGTGTGCTTGAGCGTTGGGAGTAGAAAAGGAAATAACAATAACATAATGCCAGTTTTAGTATTCAAAACGTGAGTTTGTTAAAATTTGATTATCACTTTCCATAACTTTGTTAATACAGCCAAGTTCCAGTTTGATATGGTAAAGCTGAAGCTTGCCCGATGTGACAGTTGCTAGAATATATAGTACTATAATTTATTAAATATGTTGCTCATTTAGGTTATGTGCTAAATCTCAATACCTCGTTAGGAAAATATTTTTTTAGCATTACTTTTGGTGTTTTCTCACTTCTTTTAACATGTCCTGTAGTGGATTTAAAGCAAGCAAGCAGAATCATAAATTCTACCATCTTCATTAATACCACCTCCAAATTTATATCAACAAAAAATTAGCTAACTAAATTAAAGTTAATGTGAGTCAGCACCAGCTAATCAAAGCCTAATATTATTCAATGCTATGCCAGGCAAAATCGATCCGATGTTATGGTAAATTCAGTTTCTCTGCCTAAAAGGAAATTAAAACGAGTGCGACCATTCCTATGAAGGAAATATGAGGAAGTTAGGTTACATGTCCTTTTCGTACGTGTATTTACTCTGCATGTTAATGTGAGTTTAATTAATTAATTTTCACTCTGCATGTTAATGTGAGTTTAATTAATTAATATTCACTGATGGTATAACAAACGATCAAGTCACTTTTACTTATAACAGGTAATCTACTTTTCTTAGAGAGTTACCTACATTCAGTTGACTTGACAGTGTATAAAACTTCATTTACAGCACCGGCATTTATACATTACATACAGTTAGAACTCTAACTAAACCTTCTGCATATGAGACAGTTACAAATTGGGAAAATAAAATATAAAAAAAAAAACATGGAACAAAAGCTAATAAAAGAATAAAATTTAAAAGAACAAACGGGCCGGGAAGAAAGGAAGGAACGGGAGATTATTCCTAAGTAGCAGTGGCAAAATGGTTAAAAGAAAGGGACTTTTTCGTATATGTATAAGATTTTAAACTTATTTATCCGATTTTATTTAAGGTTTCATATTTTCAGAAAGTAACTAAATTTTTTATAAAATATATACAAATTCGGTCAAAATCTACAACTTATCCTCAACTTAAATACACATTTTTTGTACCAAATCTGGTCAAAACTATAATTTATATATAATTTATACATAATTTATATATAATTTATATACAACTTATATACAATTATGTAAGTTGTAGATATTTTGCACACAATTTCTAAACTCAACATACAAAATATACAATTTTTAATATCTCCTTTTTGAGTTTCAATCTGAAATTTCAACCAAAACCACCTCGAATATTCACTAAATTGTCTCAAAATTGAGATATGAACTCCACAGATATTATTAATCATTTGCAACAACACTCAATCCAAAAAAAAAAAAAACTTGCAAATTTTGATTTTCGAATTCAAAGGTTCTAAGCATTCAATGGATTAACATAGATTCCAATTCAATCTACTCACTTCTGATTAATAATATTTTGTTTATTGGTTTCAAAAAGCTAAAATAAATTAACGATCTTTCCTTGTTCAAAAGTGATAATTCGTTCAATGTTTAACATAGAAAAAAAATAAAAAATTAAAAGAAAGAGAAAACATAACAGAATTGCTTGATGCCAAATCTCTTTGTTCTAGTAAAGGTGTGGCTGAAGTTGAGGAGAAAGAGCCCAAACATTCTTCTATTAATTTATCGTTTTAGTTTTGAGGTGGAAGAGAGAGAAAAAGTATGGAAGATTAGAGACTAAATTATTTTGTATAAAATTGGTAATTTGTATATGGACTTGTAATTAAGTTAAAACCTCAATAGTGAGCGTAAATAAATTTCAAAATAAGTATAGTAAGTAAAAATCTCTTAACAAATAGTTATCCTCCCATATTATACATTAAAAAATTAGTTGGATAATGAACTTTTTAAAAGCGGGCCAAATATGGATAAGAATCATATTATCTACTTAGAAAATGGATAACCAATGAATAACCAATGATAACTAATGAGTTTGACTTTTACATTTATAAAGCTTCAAATTGAGGATTTCTCAAGTTTAGGAGACTAGAAATTCTCTCAAAAGTGATCATATTCAAGAAGCCATGTCCATATTATCCGCCGGTTAACCAGTTTTTTATTCGTATTAAATATGGATCGAGTCGGATAATTTATCTATTTTTTCGTTATTCATTTTCGACCCGTCTATATCCGACTCGACCCGCCCATTTGTCACCCCTATTCCTAAGTTAGCTGCTCCACTTGTGAGGCACTTCTCATTTTGTACAAGGCCTTTAAGTTAGCTTGTTTGGGCAAGTTTCTAAAATAATTTTTTTTGAAAAGTATTTTTTTTAAGTACTTTTTGAATAAATACTTTTAGTGAGAAGTAGTTTGTCATTAATTTGAAAAATACTTTTAAGCAACATAAAACAAATGGGATGAGAGGATCGACCTATTCAGATAATTCCGAATAAAGACTATTGGCAGCAGGTAGAGAGATTTTTTTCTCCTCTTCGAAACACAAGGAAATGCGGGGAGGGTAGAGCTCAGCAAACGGTTCGAGAATAGGGTAAGGTTCTATCCTTAAGATTCAGATAAAAAAAGAGTTCTCCCCCAACTATCTAACATAGTGGGCTAGCTTGCTTCCACTGGTAGCGGGTGGGCGAAGGGTTTAAAAGATATGTACCCGGGGGCAAGTAAAAAGTAGAATTATTCCATTTTTCTTCTTGTTCATCTATCGAATATCAAGACATACTGGGCACTATGGTAAGACGTGAAAATACCTGATCCCATTCCGACCTCGATATATGGAATCATCTTGCGTCATATGTACTCCGCTAGCAAGGAGTGAGTTAGGTAAATCTTACCTGAAAATGAGTGAGATTCGATTCTTTTTTCTTTGTAGTTTTTGTTTTGTTATTTTTTTTCCTTCTTCTCTACGATCCCAAAACTTCATATAATACAGGAAAGTGTAAGCACCTGTATACAATTTCTATTTTTCTTTTTATATATAGCTATGACTTTCTTTTGATATATACCATGCTAAATCTTCAATTTTTTTAATGAAGTTAGAAAAAAGTTCTATTGCTCCGAAAGGAAAGCGAGCTAGGTCTGAGTGGAGCAAGATTTTATGAGAACATATTCCCTATATATGGACGGTAGAAACGGGGAGAGGAGAAAACGGGAAGCAGGACTCGAAAAACAAGTCATGCAAGGAGGCAGAGATATAGCAAGTAAGCAGCATTGTTCTCCCCTTAGGACCGACAATAATAAGCTCACCACTCTAATAGAAAGAAAGGGTAAGCTCTCTGCTCTATTTGCTTGCAATACTATGCCTATCAAAGTTGGTGAAGGCATATCCGTTTTCTTGCTCGTTAGCGCTTGACTAATCAGATAGAAGGAGTCTTTCTTGCTTGTTTGGTAAAGTCTTTTACGGCATGGACTACCAGGGTATCTAATCTCATTCGTTCCCCATGATTTTGCAGAAATGTATATACACCAATTCATTCAATCAACGAAGCTGCAGTCGGTTTTGATGATTATGCCGTTTCAAATGGATATTCAGTTGGTTCAGCGTTAGATATAGTTAAAGGGGTAGAGGTTCTGCAGATACTCATCTAGCTCCTCATTGCCCCAACCTTCCATGTAGTCTCCCTACTCCGCCAGGGCGACAACTGTCCAAATCATTTGATGCTTCATCTCACTGAGCAGCTCCTCGGCTTCCACTTCAGGTTCAGGGAACTCCAACAGGAGGGGGGGGGGGG
>MCJB01011020.1:308325-329599 GCA_002018475.1 Nicotiana obtusifolia | reverse complement strand
TTTGCCCTCTCACTAGTACTTACTCCCGATCCGAAGCACCCTTTTTCCATTTATTGAGAGATCCAATCATCAAAATCAATAAAAAGGCCATCATGGACCAAGATCCAAGAGGATCAATCTTGTTCGCAGGTTCTGCCTAAGGAGTTATCGTTCGGCGAAACTACAAAAATCAGCTTATTTTGAGAAGTGCTTTTTCTCAAAATTACTTTTGGTGAGAAGGAGTTTGTTTTTGACTAATTACTTTGAAAAGCAATTTTGAGCAGCAATTCGCCAAGCTTTTAAAAACTACTTCTAAGTATATTTTTCTCAAAAGTGCTTTTCAAAGAAGTGCTTTTGGAGAGAAGCTACTTTTTTCTGCTTCTCCAAAACTGCTTCTGCTTCTCCTCAAAAGTTTTTTTTTTCTTCAAAAAGCTTGGCCAAACACTTCAACTTTAAAAAAAAGCATTTTTTTTGAAAAAAAAAAGTGTTTCTAGGATTGGAGAAGCTTGACCAAACAGGCTAATTGTATGGTCAAGCTTTTAAAAAGTGATTCTAAGTGTATTTTTCTCAAATATGCTTTTTTAAAATAGTATTTTTTGGAAGAAACTATCTTTTTTTTTTTTTGCTTCTCAAAAATTGTTTCTGCTTCTAATCAAAAGCATTTTTTCTTTCTAAAAGTTTGGCCAAACACTTAACTTTGGAAGAAAAGCATTATGGCCAAACAAAAAAAAAAAACTTGATCAAACATGTTATGAGTCTTGAATTCACATAAGCAACAAAAATAAGGCACGTGTTAATCATTATAGTCGTTTACCCCTGTTTGTTTACCTAAGCACCATCAAATCTCTCCCAACTGAAATCCTACCTTCAGCCAATATTACTAGACTAGTCTTCGGACCCATGCGTTGCACGTGTGTTCCATATCAGTTGTTACAAAATTTTTTAAAATGATAAAAATGATATTAAAACTCCTGCATAATTAGTAACTGGAAATTTGAAAGGAAAAAGCACAAGTCGAAATTGATGAATATATAGTCAGCCTATTCGAATGACTCGATGTCACTGTTATATTTTGTGTTGTAGACACTAAACTAAAATGATATATCATTTTCTTATGCAGTTCTTCTAATATACCATATATTCAGCTAGACAATTTTCTCGATTTTTGATATTTCATCAATACATAGTTTTAATGTGAATATAAGCTACGTCAGCTATGTTTGCAATCACACATAAAATATCAATTTCAATGCTTTTAAAAATATTTCTCACATTAATTCAGCTTGACTCAAGCTATTGGCTAGTCTTTTCATCTATACCTAATGCATTGTGTATCCATTTTTTGTGTTCAGTTTCATTTTTTTTTTTGTGAAGCACGTGACATGAAGCTTCTAATTTTGCCATTGATTCTAAACCTCATAGATATATTGGAAAATGACTTTTCTTCACTATTCCTTTTTAATTCGACGATTTTCTTCACTATTTCATTTCTCGAAATATTAATATATGCAATTGATTGGTAGAATTTCTTTTAAAACAAGTCTTTCATCTTTTATTTCTTTTTGTCTAAAGATGTTCTTTAGGTTTCATCTCATTAAATTACAAAATACTTATAATTTAACTCTATAGAAAAGATAAATCCAAAGCTACATTGATTATCAGAAGGAAACGAGTATCCCAAGCAAGTGTTAGACAAAAATAACCCATAGTCTTTGAATGTTTATCGTGGAGAAAAGGAAAAAGAAATATAGCTCTAGTAATAGAATCAGTCGTTTTCATAATTAGTCCGGAAAGCAAAGCGTAAATTTATATCCAAAGGAGAAAATAAAAAAAGAAACAAAATGATCAAAATAAAGAATGATAATCAAGAATAACTGCATCAGATTTAAGATCGCAGGCGTATAAATTATAGTCTACAGATATATGTGCTGAGTTTGCTTTAAAAACCGACACAATGAAACTTCCTTTGATCACATATATAATAAAGATAATAGTAATAACCTGTTAATAAGGAAAAAAAAAACTAATTGGAGAGCAATAAAGCAGCCCACCATAAACTAAGTTCACTGAGATTTCTTTACATGGGCGTTGTAATTGGAGTGGAGCAAAATTTTTTTAAAAAAAAAAAAAAAAAAAACAGAAAGATGATGTTCTTCTGGGAAAAAGGGGGTTTCTAACAAAGAAGAGAAAGTGAAAAAAGGATGAAGTAATTTGACACTTTGGTATCTACCTTTATAGTGTAGTAAAGTATGAGTAAAGACTAAAGACTATGCATAAATGTTAGTACGGTAGAAGCTCATAGGATCAAACAAATAAAAGTTGGAATGTGAAATAATGCAACTGATTTTTTTTCATTTATTTTAATTAAATAGAAGGCACTTTCTTAATCATGGGCAAAATTATCACTTAATTTTTAATGGGTATATTTGTAAACCAACTTTTAACTTGGGGTCTTCTCACTTTTAGTACAATCTAGTTTTTGGATACGTGTGTTGAACGTTTATCCCATATAATTAGTAGAAAATTGAAATTTAATGTTATAAAACTAACTTTTGTTATTAACATTGAAAGTATTATTAATATAACTTTTAAGGGAGTAAAAGTCCAATAATATTATAGGGTCATTTTAGTTTTTCATATTTAACTTTCGATCTTCATGCTTATAATATAGTATGATTTAATCAAAACTAATAACTGAAGTTGAATCGGACTCTTATCATATGATGATGAAGTTGATAGTTTGGTTTATCTGTTTCGAACATTAACTCCACATTAATTGAGACTTGACTTGTGTGCTTGAGCAAAGTACTAGTAAACAAGGAAACACTAACAACTTAATTCCATATTTAGTATCCATAACACGAGTTAGTTCAAATTTAATTGTCAGTTACTATAAACTTGGAAGCACAATAAGTACCACCAGTTTGATATGATAAGGTTGATGCCGTTTAGATTGAAAAGTTAAGGTTTAGCTTCTTCGTGCATTCATTACACCATATTACCCAAATAAAAGAAAGATCCTAATTGATTGGTTCTCTTAATCACCAATTGATCAGCTATATGCCCACAAATCCCGTTCCTTTTCCCCTTCAAGCCTTCTCTCGCCCTAATCATCTGCACATTGGCAAATAGGGGCTTTATCTATTTGATTCGCGCTTATCATTGACTTGTATCTCTTTTCGATTAGCAAAAAAATTTTAATATATATATGCATGCTCGTTGATTACTATATTTCAAGAGAGTAATATAACGAATAATGAGTTAAATTAAAAAGTAACAGGATCGGATTCAAGTGAGTAAGGGAAAGACTTGCAAGAGAGCTATACTTGTAAATTGTAATCGATAATGATCACTTGACCGATCCTTTTGAACAATGTTAAGGTTAACTTATTCATTTGGCTTAATTAGCAAATAAAAAAAAATGAAAAGAAGAAGACAAAAAAAGGTAAAGAAAGTGGTCCAAAGTAGAATGGTCATTAGTTAAGCCCTTCTAATTATTTATTTGTAGTCCACGTATAAAAGCACGCAAAATTGAAGATATATATTCGAGGGGCTCATTAGCTAATGCTTGTCGAAGACAAACAAAGAGTACAAGAAAGTATTTGACCACGTTAAGTTACTTCGAGTAAACGGCAACGGTATATATTCCTTTGCATGCATTTCTTGACCAGTCAAAGCTGATAAATTGCACCTGTGTGTTGGAGGTATATAAGTCGGGTTGGTTCGAATTCAATTATTAAATCAAATTAATATTGTCGGCTTTTAAATCTATAAACCAAACTAAACTAATTAAGTCAAGTTTTTTCGATTTTTTCAAATTTTTGAATTTTTTTCCGGTAAAGTCTTCATAGCACAAATTTTTTAACTTGTGCTCCAAATATTTCTGTCCTAGTGAGATACAACTATATAATATATTTTTCAAAAAAATAACACAATAATATGAGATAAGTCATAGCATTATACTAAAATATTCAATAACAAAGATAATAAAATTGTAGAAAGCAAATTTTGCTGATTAATAAGCCATAATAAAAATTAATATAATCTAAAAGTATTATATAGGTCATGCTAAAATAAGTGTAGCTAATAAGTACTATTAATTACATAACTAAGCACTAAAGAAAAAAATAAACTAATTTATGCATTTTCATTATAAACCAATATAAAACTAAAAAATAGGTATCCAACACTATCGTCATTCCTAGTGTTGAATTGAATTTCTTTTGTTAGCATTAGTATTGATTTGAACTTAATTTGAGTTACTACATTTATAGGCTATAACAATCGATCGTGACCTTGATACGGAGCTGGAACTGCTAACTAGGATGAATGTGGCTAACTATGGATATGATGCCGGATATTTACTATTCAAGAATGTTAAGTCCAAACTTGAAATAATATGTTAAAAGATAGAACTGTAAAAAAATTTAAGAAATATTTATAAATTATATTACGATAAATATTTATATGTATCAATATATTTTTAAAAATTGTATAAATGTACTATCGGGTTGGTTTGGTTTCTGTTTGACTTTTTTTAGTTAAAACCAAACCAAACCAATTATAGTCGGATTTTTTTTTCCAATACCAAACCAAATCAAACGAAAACCACAATTGGATTTTTTTTCCGGTTTGATTCGGATTATCGGTTTGGTGTGATTTATCGGTTTTCTTCATACACTCCTACCTGCGTGCACGACTCATACTGCCTAATATATCAAACAATGAGTTAGAAGTATAGGTCAATACTCGAATGATCACTCAACTATCCGAAATTATCTACTAAAGTCATCTTTCTTTCGTTTATAATAGCAAAGTCACTTAACTATACTTATAGCACTCAAAAGGTCAGTCAACTAGATTTCTCAAAACTTTTGATTGCGAAATACCTATTTTACCCTCTAAATTATTAACTTTATCTTCTTTTTATTTTTTTTAAAAAAGTTTTTAATATTATAATTTAATCCTTTTTTTAATTTATATTATGGACTTACCTATATAATAGATAAATTTTATTTATAAATTAAAAAATAAAAATAGTATTTAGGCATATATAATGCTAAAAAATTAACTAGAACAATTTATTCATAATAATAATTTGATATTAAAGACAAACTCGAAGTCTTTATATACAATTGAGAATGAAAGAAAATAAAAGTTTTAAAATATATAAAACTAAATTTTTATTTTTTATTTTATAAATAAAATTTATTTGTTCTATAGATAAGTTCATAATATTGATTAAATATAGAAAAAAAATTATAATATTAAAAAATTAAAAAAATGATGAAGAAGATAAAAGTTGATAATTTAAAAGGTAAAATAGTTATTTGACAATCAAAAATTTGAGAAATCTTATTGAGTGACCTTGTGAATGCTATAGGCATAGTTTAGTGACTTTTCTATTACAAACAAAAGAAAGATGACTTTACTAGATAATTTCGGATAGTTGAATGACCATTTAAGTAATAGAATCGTTAGAAGTGTATATCGAGTGGAGAAAAAATGAAGAAGATTAATGTGGCATTATGTGGCAAGAAAATAAAGGACAACACATTAATACTTCAAGGCACAAAGATAGATATAAGGGTTCAAGTTTTATGCACAAATAATGTAAAAAAAGTTATTAACATAATTAAATTACTCATAAAGTAATTAGTCGTAATTGTATGACGAGCATAGCAAAAAATAATAGTTAACTTCCTAAAACATGTAAAACTATAATAATCATGTGTGAATTCTTTTTACGTTACCTTTGTGTTACTTAATAAAAATTATTGCAGCAAGCCCCCATGTATAACAACGAACATACTAGGTGAAATACACCCATATTCTTTACAACATTATGATATATGTATGAATATCCTTTATATTCACGTGGCAAATAAAGTAAGAGCCGGTGCAGTCTTATAATCTAATTCATGTGAATTAACTACATTACGTATATATGTATTTTTAGGGAAATATATATATTCGTTACTCACTTTAATACTTTAACGGGTTTCGCTTTTCTTAAAGAAAATAAATTTTAATTTAACAATCTTTTTTAGTTTTACACTATAAATAGTTGTGCTTAAAAAAATGGAAACGAATACTAAAATAACTTGATTTCCTTTGGAATAGGAGAATTATGTTTCCTTTTTTCTTCAAATTATACACAGTAACGTCATCAAAACTTTTATACTGTTATCAATATGTGTAGTTTACAAATAAAAACAAGTTATTTACCATATGTTTTGAGTACCACCATGTACTATAAATTACCTATTATTACAGGTTTTAAAATAACAAGATAGTGTAAAAATCTTTATATTATCAGTGTTTTACGGTTTATTACAAAGTAACTCTTACATACAACCGAGTAAAAATTCTTTTATTACTTCATTAATAATTAAACAGGTCCAGATAATTGTATGTACTGATAAACGTATTGGAACTAATTATATTATGTCAAATTATCATTTAGGATAACAAATGCATATAATTTAAACTGTTGTAGTTTGATTTTATCCAAATTTACTCTTTTTTCATCATAAGTGGCCGGTGCTCTAACTAGTTTATGCACATTGTTGTAAAAAGATTATAACTTACTCCCTTTTTTCCAATTTATTGGCAAAGTTTGAATCTTGAGAGTTAAACTTTGAAATTTTGATAGTGAAAATTCAAACTTAAAATCTTTAAATTTTTAAAATAAAATTTATATATTTAAAAACTATGTAAAAGATGCTATAAGCCACAATATTTAAGAATTCAAAGTATTTAATGGTAAAAGAAAACTACGATCAAAGAAAAATTTGTTGCACGATCCCTATCAGAGGCGGTTGTAGTCTTATGGCTACGGGTTCAACTGAACCCATAACTTTCGTCACAGAGTATACATACATACATATATATATATATATATATATATATATACATACATATATATATATATATATATAAAATTTTAGTAAAATCGCAATAAATATTAGATCTGAACTCATAATTTTTAATAATATAATAAATTTAATATTAAAAATCTTAAAAGTTTGAACCCATTAAATTTAAATCCTGAATTCGTTTCTTATCTCAATGACATATAAATTACGATAGAAGGGGGTACTAACTCTTTCTCCTCGACAAACCATCACCGGCCGCAATTATTCGTCACGCGATTGCTTGCTTGTGGTACTAACATATCCTCTTTCTTTGCTACTACCGTGACACACCATATATATAAAGGACATCCATCCTCAGACTTCTATTAACCACACACATCCCAACCAAGACTATATTATTCACCTCTATTCTATGCGCAAAAATTCCAGTAACCCCACCACCCCTCCCTTCTTCTGATTACTACCTTTGCCTTTTGTCGTAATTGCTGTCAGAAACCAAACAAAAAACACAACTCATTATGAAGTTTACAACTAGTACTACTACTAGTATTCTTTTCTTCATCCTTTTGCATCTCTTTCTGCTACTATCATGTCCCCGGCCGAACTTCGCTTCCGCCGCTGGTGGCAAATGGAATATACTAATGTCAAACATCGGCATTTCAGCCATGCACATGCAACTCCTTAACAACGACAAAGTCGTTATTTTCGACCGTACTGATTTTGGCCACTCCAATATCTCATTGCCTGATGGAAAATGTCGCAATGACCCAAATGACACCACCTTACAAATTGACTGCACTGCTCATTCTGTCGAGTACAACATTATCACCAACTCTATACGTCCGCTTATGGTCCAAACTGATGTCTGGTGCTCTTCTGGTGCTGTATTTCCTGACGGCTCTTTAGTCCAAACTGGTGGATTCAATGATGGTGAAAAAGTTGTAAGAGTTTTCAAACCATGTAATGGTAATAATACTTGTGACTGGCAAGAAATTCAAGGTGGTTTGGCTCAAAGAAGGTGGTATGCTACAAATCATATATTACCAGATGGTAGACAAATTGTCATTGGTGGTCGTCGGGCTTTTAATTATGAGTTTTATCCTAAGCCTGCTTCAGCTAATAAAGCATACAGTTTGCCATTTCTTGTGCAGACAAATGATCCTAAAATTGAGAATAACTTATACCCTTTTGTTTTTCTTAATGTGGATGGAAATTTGTTCATTTTTGCTAATAACAGAGCTATCTTGTTTGATTATATTAAGAACGTGGTGGTGAAAAGTTACCCTCAAATACCAGGTGGTGACCCAAGAGGTTATCCTAGCACAGGTTCTGCGGTACTTCTTCCATTGAAGAATTTGCAAACACAACAAATTCAAGCTGAGGTTTTGGTATGTGGTGGAGCACCAAAAGGTTCATATATCAGTGCTCAAAATGGTAAATTTCTTGGTGCTTTGAGTACATGCGGGCGGATCAGAATAACCGACCCGAATCCACAATGGACTATTGAGAACATGCCACTGGCCAGGACAATGGGTGACATGGTGATTTTACCAAATGGGAATGTGTTGATCATTAATGGAGCGGCCACGGGCACGGCTGGATGGGAACTGGGTCGGGACCCGGTTTTGAAACCCGTGATTTACCGACCGGATAACCCGTTTGGTTCTCGATTTGAGATCCAGAACCCAAGTACCATACCAAGAATGTACCATTCAACAGCTACTTTACTTCGAGATGGTCGGGTTCTTATTGCTGGTAGTAACCCACACATATATTACAACTTCACGGGAGTTCTTTTTCCTACCGAATTAAGCTTGGAGGCATTTTCCCCATCCTATTTGGATCCAGAATCGGAATATTTTCGCCCCCAGATCATTTCACCCGCTTCGCAATATATTATCGGGTATGGGAAACGGGTGCCGGTTAGGTTTAAGGTTTCAGGTTGGGTAAATAGAAATTTGGTCACGGTAACAATGGTTGCTCCAGGATTTAACACACACTCATTTACCCAGAACCAAAGATTACTGGTACTAGCAAGTGAAAATGTGAAACTAGTTGGAGAAAAAGCCTACCAAGTAAATGTGGTCACTCCAAATTCGGCTACATTAGCCCCACCAGGATACTATCTTCTCTTTGTGGTTCATCAAGATATACCAAGTGAAGGAATTTGGGTCAAAATTCAGTGAACATAACAAATTCTTTATTCTCCTGGAACTTTTTTTTTTTTGGTTTTTTCTTGCTTCCCACACATATATACACGCATATAGAAAACAACATTTTACAGGTTATCACTTTTATAATAATGTTAACTATAGACATTCTCTACTCTTTTTTTGGATAAGCTTTTGTAAGGATCGATGGATCTCGATTTTTTTGATTTAACCAAATTGTTCCTTTACTATAGTAAAATACTTCTTAAATTATTGATTATTCTGACAACTATGCGGTGGAATGGCATTTAAGACAGAGGTGGGTCGGACCAAATATGCATGCTTCTTCCCAAGCTTTCAATTGCTAATCCCATATGGAATTAATGTCACTGCAATAAATCGAATGAACTAAATAGCTTGTCCTATTCTTTGTTTGAGCTTTATCTAAGAGCTAACTAAAGTTAGAATATCTATACATAGATCTGGTCAAATTCCTTTTCCTCGTCTTAGTATTAAGACCTGAAAGTCTAAAACGATAGATAAATTATGTCCGTTTATTCACCTGAAAACTAATTACTCCACTAATCCATAACACCACCTTTGATAAAAGCAAAACGTACAAACCTCAATCACAGAGAGAGAGTGTGTTTACCCTTAAAAAATGTATAACAATTGAATTTATATGCGGTTTTAAGGATATGTGGACTAATTCAATACAACTGACTAATGACGTTAGATAAGCACATAAAAGTTAGATTAAATAGCCAAACCAGTAATGATACTGAATCCGGACTCGATTAAAAGCTTAATAAGTAGCCTGCCTTTGGTTCGGAGCCAACACTTATGAAGAACTTATGAACGAGATAAGAATCTTGAATAACTTTAGAAACAGAAGAAACAGATGTGAATTGCCTTGGTATGCGTGTTACAATATGTGTATTGAATGATGATCTTCCCCCTTATATAATAGTGGAGTTTTACCCTAAGTACAATTCTAAGAAATGTAAAGATCTTCCTTTTCACTAATCAATGATCAATTGCTCATACGCACCGAGAATCACGCCATGATATCTGATTGGGCGCGGATATCACAACCTTTGTTAATCGTGTCCGGACGTTTGGCAATGCTCTTCGGGGTCTCGTTATTTCAATCGGGTCCGGGGGCATGGTCTCGATGGCTTCGGGATCAGGTGCTTTGTTCGGGCCTTGATACGGGAGGTTCCCAGCTTTGATGTTGATTCCTTGTAATTACGTCCTCGCTTCTTTTTTCCCACCGGGAAATCGGAGTGCTCCTTAGCCTCGGTTTTACCCGTATACAGATAGTCCCCTCGTTTCTCAGAGAGTAGGTTTGCCGAAACTATGAGAAACTATAAATGTTCTCCGGTTCCTTCCTCTGTACGTTACAGTCGAAATGAAGAAGTCAGAACGTCCCATCAGTCATGTCGTTCTGACTTCGGACACGTATCAACTATCGGTTGGTTACTCCGAAAGAGAAGCGGCGTGATCCTCCCCTATAAAAGCTTCTATCCCCTGTTCCTTTCCTACTTTTCGAACAAGCTTCTACCTCTGAATTCCTTAGCTATTAACAACCTTCTTCAAACCTTCATATCTTCATTCTTGATCTTCAGTTTCTCATAGTTGTTCTTAGGTTTTTATCCAAATTTCTTTCAAATCTTCATACTCAGTTCTTCATCCTTCAAACTCGTTCTTTCAAACCTTTGTATTCTTTCTTTAAATTTTCAAACTTCTCCAGATAACAATGGCTAAAATATCTAAATCTGTTCCTATATAAGTTGCCTCTTCATCTTCCCACTCGACCGCCGATATTGAGGCGGTTGCTCCTGACCCTCGAAACGGCAACTCCCGAAGTGGCTGTCACCGAGTCGGCTGCCACCGAACTGGCCCCCCTAGCCTTCCTTGAAATGTTCATTTCCTAGGGGGTTGCTCAATCGCAAACGACTTTAAGGTCGAGAACCCTCATCCAAACAGGACCGGGGTGAAGGCATCGAGGTATGTATGCTCCGTTACCGAGGACGTCCTCCTTGCGGTTCGGAGGTCTGTAAATGGGAAGGCAAAGACATGGTAGTCCCCAGGCCTGAGGACGCTATCACTACCCACTTGGAGGGATATTTAAGTGTTTACACTTATCCCTTAGGCTTGCTGACCCGATAGTTTTGGATTTTTGCAAGAGGTACGAGGTGTGCCTTGGGCAAATCCACCCGTCTCTGTGGAGGATCGTGATCCTCCTTTGTTACTTCGTGAATAAGACCGAATCTCGTCGGTTCACCATCGATCATCTACTCCGTTTATACAGTCCCCGAATTTTTTGAGGGGACTAATCAAGCTTACTCATCGAGCAAACAAGGCCCCCTTTTTGAACATTGATGAAGACTTAGATCGGGGATGGCAAAGACGCTTCATAAGAGTGAAGACCGAAGACTTGATCCCTCCCGAGTTCATGCCATTCCCTGAGAAGTGGAGTGCATCTCGTAATTGCAGCATCTCCTTAAGCGTCAATGTTTTCTTCATTTCCCTTTTTCTCATTCATACTTGTGGTTGCGAAGCTATTGCCCGGGTTCCAAATGCGGTCCCCCCGGCTTAAGGAGTGGATCGAGGGCATCTGCAAACAGATGACGTACTCCGAGCGCGCATGGCGCAAGATTTCAAAGGGCCGATGGGAGGCCCGTTCTCATGGTAAGGTCTTTCTCCGAATAGTTAATACCATGCTTTTAACTTACATCATACTGACTTTTCTTCCCCCCCCCCCCTTTTTTTTCTTTGTAGGTTTGCCTAAGACCACTAAACTTAGGCCTTTGGAAAGGGACGAGGATGTGTCCTTGTCCATTTATCAATTCGGTAAGGGACAGACAGGGGTTGCCGTGGGGGAAAAGAAGAAGAAGAAAAGAAAGGCTTCGGGCTTCCCGAGCTCCACGGTGAAGCCAAAGAAAATAGTAGCTCGCAAGCCCAAGAAGAACTCTAGCTCTAGGGTGTCGGATACTGATTCGCTTCTTCGGCTCAGGGATGAGTCCTAAGAAGACGACATTTTTATTGCCCATGGATCGACCCCTCTCGGGTAGCAGGCGTCAGTTGAGGGGGAGATTCGTGAGGCTGACCTCCCTCAGACTCGGGAAACTGGTGTGGAGACGGGGGCCGAGACTAATAAGTAGAGATTTTGGCTACTTGTTAGCACCTTTTAGCTTTTGTTTTAGTCCAAAAGCATTTAATTGTGTTCCCGAAAACTGATGAAATGTGCTTCATTGCAGGAATATTGAAAGATAAGCCTCCGAGATGAACTCCAACTCAGGAAGGAGTAATCTGAACTCAAGGACAAAAAAAAATGCACAAAAGCTCGAAAGTGCGGACAGTAAAATATCACCTGCGGCTGCAGATTGTGAAGAAAAATCCATCAGAGATTAGTGCAAAGTGTGGTGCGCACATGAATTGTGCGACAGCAGAAGCTTGGACAGAGCAAAGTTCAGAGAACCTGCATTTCAAGTATACCAAAAGTGCGGATCGCACAATTATTGTGCAGCTACAGAAGAAGAGCTGTGCGGCTGCAGTTACAATTGTGCGGACCGCATAAGAACAAGGTGCGGCCGCAGTTATAATTGTGCGGATCGCAGAAGGAATGCATTACGGCCGCGGTTCAGAATTTTGCAGCCGCAATTTTCCAATTCTGTCAAGCTGAAGATAAGTGCGGACCGCACATGGAATTGTGCGGCCACAGAACCTTCAAAAGAGCATTTTTGTCCGAAATTTTTGTCTGTATAAATAGACAAGTTTCACATTTTTAGAGTAATTTTTGGACATCAGCTGCTACAACAGACAGTTCCTTTTACCCTTTTTAGTAGTTTTTGCTATTTTGAGATTTTTGAACATAGAGTTTATCAATTTAATTAGCAATATGGGTTTAATTATCATTTCTTCTCCTATTTCTTCCATTTTAAGTATGAACAACTAGATTTTTACTAGGGTTGTGACTCAACACTAGTGTGTAAACTTAATGGGTGTTTGATTTATTGCTTGTTTATGGTTGGATGTTTCTTATTTAGCCTTGTTCTTGCTTATATTTGAAGATTTAATGGTTGCAAACATTAGTTCATGCTTATTTGACTTGGTCTCTACTTGATAAAGAGAGACTTAGTCTAGGAAAACTTGGCTAACAAGAAATTGGGTCAATTGAGAGATTGATAAACCCAATTAAAGGGTTGAACCTAGAGATAATAAAATCCGACTTGAGCTTTTTATCAACCGCTTTGTTCAATACCCATTTGGACTTGAGAAAGCCAAATTGGGCAAAATTACTCTTTGATCGAGAGGTATTGAGTGGGTAATCAAGTTTTGATAGCTATAATACACCCTGACCAATAAAACAAGCTTTAAAATTTACAACCCGTTAGGCAAACACCTAGGCGAAAGTCATACCCCTAGGCCTTTTACAACATTTGAAAAACAACAAAAACAATCTTCTAGTTTTATTTCTTAAATTGCAATTGTAGTTTAGATTAAAATTTAAAACAACCAATTTTTGCGGAAGTGCAAATTTAGATATACAAACTCACACGCTAAGATATATACTACTAACTCCCATATATATAGCTCCTTGTGGAATTCGACCCCGACTCTTGTTGGGTATTACTATTGCATCAACCGTTTTCATAACCTCGAATAGAGGAGTGAAATTGGACGAGATATATTTTTGGCGCCGCTGCCGGGGAGCTAAAAACGGTGTTAGCTATATATTTAGGTGTGTTTTTGGGATATCTTCTTTTCCTTTCTTGTTACTAACGTGTGAGTGTTGTAGGTGCAATCATGGCAAACAACAAGCTCGGAAACGTAGCTTTGGGGGATGTGGACGTGGAGGATGATCAAATGGATGAGGTTCCTCTTGAACCTCAAGCCAACAGACGAGGCCGAGCACCTCAAGACAATGTCCCCGTTCCACCCCCACATCCGCCACGAGCGACTCCACGCCGGGTGTTGCCGAATGAAGGGTATGCAAGTGCTATAGTCCCTCCCCATATTAGGGCGGGAAACTTCCAAATAACCAATGTGATGCTCACTTTGCTTGAGCAACGAGGGTTCTTCACTGGTGTACCGGGTCAAAAAGCATATAAACACTTGATGGGTTCGTCGATACGTGTTGGGGGAGCAAACAAACAAATGTCTCCGAGGATGCTTTGAGGCTAAGGCTTTTTCCCTTCTCTCTATGGGAGAAAGCTTTAGATTGGTTGGAACGCTTGTCAAATCATTCCATTCATACTTAGGATGAACTAGCGGAGAAATTTATCTCTAAGTACTTCTCTTCCGGGCACATGGCTATTTTTCGGGATGAAATTCTAGCATTCAAGAAAGATCCCTATGAACCACTACACGAGATATGGGAAAGATATAGAACAATGGTGAAAGAGTGCCCCAACAATGATATGGCGGAGAACATGATTCAACAAACTTTCTATCGAGGAATCAACACAACCAACCAATGTGTAGTGAATCAACTTGCCGGTGAGAAGTTCATGACTATGCCATATGCAGAGGCATGTGATATTTTGGATGAGATGGTGGATACTTCATCGGCGTGGCAATCTAGAGCCAATGTTCCACAAGGTGACCCTAATGTGATTCTTCTTCATAAAGAGTTACATGACCATGGACAAGCCATAGCCGAGTTGATAACCACCATGAACCAATTGGCAAAGCTCAACTTCAACAAGTGCAAAACTCAAGGCAAGTCAATGCTATGGAGGGAGTCAATATGATGGTGAACAAACGAAGAACAAGAAGTCTACAAGTGCAACAAAGAGTGGACAATTTTGTGCAAGATGATAGTGGGTTTGATCAAGGTGATTCTTACAATGACCAAGAAGAAGAGGTCCAATATGTGAACAATTTTCAAGGGCAAAAAAATAACTTCCAAGGCCTTAGTCAACAACAATGGTGACTTTCAAACAATCAAGGCAATTGTAATTCTCAAAATCAAGGTAATTGGAGTGGTGGAAACAATTAAGGCAATTGGAATAACAACAATCAAGACAATTGGAGTGGAAGCAACAACCAAGGGAATTGGCATAACAATAATAACCAAGGCAATTGGGGAGGCAACAACCAAGTCGGGTGGAACAACAATCAAGGAAATCGGCAGTCGGGTCTTCAAAAGCCCCCGATGTTTTAACAACCGAGCAACCCACCCCTTTATCCTTCCCATGCTCCTAGTTCGTCCAACAATGAAATGGGCCATATCGAGAACATGTTCAAACAAATGATGGACAAGAATGCCGATTCCGATGTCCAATTTGCTTCACACAACGCATCAATCTGCAATCTAGAGGCGCAAATGGGTCAAATCTCTCAAGCGTTAAATTCTCGTCCTAAGGGGGCACTACCAAGTGACACGGTGGTGAACCCGAAGGTTGGGAACAATACGGGGCATGCCATGGCCATTACTATAAGAAGTGGAAGAGGTGGGAAGCACCCACCTCAAGTCAAAGGCAACTTGTGGATGATGAGCAAGTGGTAGAAGAAGAGGAGATCCCAACCAATATAGTGCAAGCTAATGATAAAGTGCGGATTGATATTGATGACACGGTGGACGAGACTCAAGAGGAAGTGAACCCGTCTAGGGAGCATGTGATTGACATACCAGAACCGATAGTGCAAAAGGCTAAGGCACCATTGCCCAAGACACCTCCTCCATATCCTCAAAGGCTCGCCAAGAAAAATGGCGAGAATTAATTTAAAAAGCTCATTGATATGATGAAGAGTCTCTCGATAAATGTGCCATTAGTTGAAGCCTTGGAGCAAATGCCCGTATATGCAAAGTCTATGAAGGACTTAGTGACAAATAAGCGGTCGATGAATTTTGAAACTATCAAAGTCACTTACCAAGTGAGTGCAATTGTGCATTCGATGGCTCCTAAGTTGGAAGATCCCGGTGCTTTCACAATCCCTTGCACCATTAGAAGTGCCGAGTTTGCCAAAGCTCTTTGTGATTTTGGGGCGAGTATCAATTTGATGCCCCATTCGGTTTTCAAGACCTTGGGAATTGGGAAACCAAGACCCACATCTATGAGATTACAAATGGCTGATCGTATAATAAAGAGACCATTGGGGGTGATTGAAGATGTATTGGTTCGTGTCGATAAGTTCATTCTCCCGGCAGACTTTGTTATTCTTGATTGTGAAGTGGACTATGAGGTGCCGATTATTCTTGGAAGACCTTTCCTTGATACGAGGAAGGCTCTTGTTGATGTGGAAGCCGGAGAACTCACTTTCTGGGTGGGTGATGAAAAGGCGATGTTCCACGTGTGCAAATCTATGAGGCAACGGAATAGCAATTAAGTGTGTTCATTCGTGGACTTGGTGACCGATATGATTATTGATGATACAAGTGCCATGATTAATGTGGGTGATATGTTGGAGGCCGTCTTGCTCAATTTTGATGATGGCGAGATGGATGGCTTCATGGAATGTGTTAATTTGTTGAAATGAATGGGGTCGTACAACTATGCACCCCGGAAACTTTCCTTGGATCTTGAGAATAGGAAAACTCCTCCTACAAAGTCTTCAATTGAAGAGCCTCCGATCTTAGAATTGAAGCCATTGCCTCCATATCTCAGGTATGAATTCCTTGGCCCTTGTTCTGCTTTACCAATTATTCTTTCCACGTGTTTGACTAACGTGCAGGTTGACTCTACATTGGCGGTTCTCTACAAAAGGAAGAAAGCTATTGTGTGGACTTTGGCAGATATTCGGGGAATAAGCCCCGCATTTTGCATGCACAAGATTAACTTGGAGGAAGATTCCAAAGCTTCCATTGAACATCAAAGGAGACTCAATGAAGTCATGCAAGACGTGGTCAAAAGGAGATCATCAAGTGGTTAGATGCAGGGGTTGTCTACCCCATTTCTAACAGTTCATGGACTTCTCCGATGAAATGTGTTCCGAAGAAAGGGGGCATAACTGTGGCCACCATTGATAAGAACGAGTTGATTCCAACAAGAACGGTAACTGGGTGGAGAGTGTGTATGGACTATCGGAAGCTAAACAAAGTCACAATAAAAGACCATTTCCCACTCCCCTTTCTTGACCAAATGCTTGATAGGTTGGCCGACCGTGCTTTCTAGATGGATATTCGGGCTATAACCAAATCCTTATTGCCTCGGAAGATCAAGAGAAAACAACTTTCACTTGTCCTATAGCACTTTCGCTTTCAAGCGGATGCCATTTGGCTTATGCAATGCACCGGCAACTTTTCAATGGTATATGATGGAGATCTTTACGGATATGGTAGAGGACTAACTTAAAATCTTCATGGATGACTTTTCGATAGTCGGGGATACCTTTGATGATTGCTTGGAAAATTTTGGATAAAGTATTGGCAAGGTGTGAAGAAACGAACTTGGTGCTGAATTGAGATAAATGCCATGTCATGGTCGAGGAGGGCATTTTCCTTGGCCACAAAATTTCAAAGAAGGGCATTGATATCAACACGGCGAAGATAGAGGTGATTTCTAAACTTCAACCTCCAACATCAGTGAAAGGCGTGAGAAGTTTCTTAGGTCAGGGGGGTTCTACCGGCGCTTCATAAGGGATTTTTCCAAAGTGGTGAACCCTTTGTGCAAGATTTTAGAGAAGGATGCTAAATTTCACTTCAATGATGATTGCATGAGAGCCTTTGAATTGCTAAAGTTCAACTTGACTACTACTCCCATTATCACCGCTCCTAATTAAAGTATTCCTTTTGAGCTCATGTGCGATGCTAGTGATGTAGCGGTTGGAGCAGTTTTGGGGCAACGTATGAACAAGATTTTTCATCCGGTCTACTATGCTAGTAAGACCATGAATGATTCCCAAGTCAATTACACCATTACAGAGAAAGAGCTCCTTGTCACTGTGTTTACTATTGAGAAATTCCGCCCGTACTTGATGGGTGCAACAAAGGTTATTGTTCATACGGATCATGCGGTACTTCGTTATCTTATGAGCAAGAATATTCAAAAGCTAGGTTGATGGATGGGGGCTATTGTTGCAAGAGTTTGATATTGACATTCAAGATCGTAAAGGGAGTAAAAATCAAGTGGCTGACCACTTGTCTCGTTTGGAGGAGAAGGGGAGGCCACATGATGGCCTTGAGATCAACGACTCCTTCCTCGATGAGCAACTCTTGGTCATTTCAATGAAGGAGGTGCCATGGTTCGCCGATTTAACCTTGTGTGTGGAATCATCCCGGATGAGTTCTCTTCAAATCAAAGGAAGAAGCTCAAACGGGATTGCCAAGATTATTATTGGGACGAGCCTTACCTCTTCTGGATTTGCACGGATGGGGTAATTAGAAGATGTGTACCGGATGAAGAGCAAAATGTTATGCTTGAGGTTTGCAATTCTTCTCCTTATGGTGGTCGCTTATGGCAGAGCAAGAACGGCGGCTAAAGTGCTAAGTTGTGGTTTCTATTGGCCTAATCTTTATAAAGATGCAAGTGATATGGCCAACAAGCCGGTGGAATCTCGAAGAAGAATGAAATGCCTCTCACTACTATCTTGGAGATCGATATCTTTGATGTGTGGGGTATCAACTTCATGGATCCTTTTGTGAGTTCTTGTGGAAACACCTACATCTTGGTCGCGGTTGATTATGTGTCTAAATGGTTTGAGGTCGTTGCTCTACCTAACAATGAAGCGAGAAATGTGGTGGCGTTATTGAACAAGAATATTTTCACAAGATTTGGTACTCTACGGGCTATCATAAACGATAGGGGGTCGCATTTTTGCAACAAGGATTTTGACACTTTGCTTAGCAAATATGGTGTAACTCATAAAGTTATGACTCCCTATCATCCTCAAGCTAGCGGTCAAGTGGAAGTCTCCAACCGGGAGATAAAGAGTATCTTGTCCAAAATAGTGAATGCTAACTGAACGAATTGGTCAAAGAAGCTTGATGATGCACTATGGGCTTATCAGACTTCTTTGAAAACTCCTATCGGATGTCTCCATACCGATTGGTGTTTGTCAAAGCTTGTCATCTTTCGGTGGAACTTGAGCACAAAGCCATGTGGGCTTTAAAGAAGTTGAATCTTGATTGGGATGCTGCGCTAACTTGCGGGTTGCACATTTGAATGAATTGGATGAGTTCAAGGTGGGTGATCTTGTTTTGTTGTTCAACTCACGATTGAAGATGTTTCCCGGAAAGCTGAAATCCAAATGGAGTGGTCCTTTGAAATTGTGTGTGTGACACCTTTTGGTGCATTGGACTTGAAGAACAAAAATGATGATGTATTTTGAGTCAATGGTCACGGGGTGAAGCATTATTTGGGACAAGCTGATGATAGCCACGTGGTGGCAGTTATTCATTTGAAGTGATAGTAATCTGCGTCGTGCCGCGACGTTAAATCAGGCGCTTCTTGGGCGGAAACTCGTGTTTTCTTTTTCTTTTTCTTTTTTTCTTTTATAGACAGGTGTTATTTTGTGCTAACTGGATTTGAAGTATGATGCAGGAATGAGTGTGCTTTACATGAACTGTGCTAAAAAAATTGGCTAAGTGTGGAAAAAGTGCGGACCGCGAATACTGTTTTCAGAGCCCTCTTCTACACCTGTCCTTGAGGCACCAGCAGTTACTGTTGATGATATTCCGGATGATGGCCGAGGGGGTGATACTACAGTTGCCTGACTTGAGAGGTCGAGGAAGAAAGAGGACTGGGAGGACCGTTTTGTGAGTCTAGCTGCCTTCACCAGCTTCCGTGGGTAGTGGCCAGTGAGATCGCTCACTCTTGAGCGACAGTTCCAGCTTAAAGATCTTGACAAGTATAATCCAGCCGTGTTGAGACAGTTCCAAGAGAGGAAGGGGTGGATGTGGTTCACCCAGTCAGTTGTGGACGCCAAAGAGTATTTGGTTCGGGAGTTCTATGCTAATGTGGCATACAGAAAGGGAACAAAGTCACGAAAGTGAAAAATCTGAAGGTGCAGTTCGACCAGCACACACAGAACTCCTACTTGGGGTTTGAGGATGTTGAGCCGGCACAGTATTTGGAGAAGCTGGCGATGGGTGATGTAGCTCGCCCATGGCTAGCTGAGCTTCTTGCAGCCCCGGGGCCACCACCACCATGGATCACTGCTGGGGTTCCTATTCAGCGGAACACCCTAAATTTCGAGGTGAAGGGATGTCAGACCTTCTTATGCAGTAGACTAGACCCGTGCCAGAATGAAACCAAGCTACCTATTCCACGGGCAGTTCTATTCGCCTCTATTATGGCCGAGTACCCGATCAATGTGGGTGTCGTGATGTCGGCCAACATGTCAGTGGTCGCCAGGCAAGATGATACCTCCTACCCATATCCCAACACCATAACTGAGTACCTTATGGATGCACGGGTACAGCCCATAGATTATGACACGAAGGTTAGGGCAAAGAAGCCTTTCTCTTGGTATTCTCTGATGGATGCACACAACCCAAAGAGAAAGGGTAAACCGACTACCACCGTAGGCCAGTCTGACAAGCCATCGGTGGTGGGTACAGAGACAGCTGATATGCCATCCACTTCAGCAAAGCCTTCTACCAGTGCAGCTGCCATGCCTCCACCTTCAGCTTCAGTGCCTCCCACCTCGGCTTTGAAGCTGGTATCTATGCCATCTACTCCACTCTCTGCGCTACGAGTCTCCTAGACACTGACGAGCCTCAACAACTGGACGCAGACAACTACTGCAAAGTTGACTGACGTATCCAGTCATGTTGCAGCACAGTCATCCTCTCCGGCACCCCAGATTCCTCCCATAATTGATGAAACCTTGAAGAAGCTCCTGGAAAATCAAAACACGATCATAGCCACTTTAGTGCAGCATGGGGTAGTGATCAAAGAGTTGGGCAAAGAGGTAAAGAAAATGAGAAAGCAACAGGCATCTAAGAAGTCAATGGATGAGCTTCAGAGCCAGGTTACAAAGCTTGCAGCAACCGGAGACATTCCATTTGATAAGTTGATGGACCCGCACCATCTAGGCCCAACTCCTACAGCACCTGCTGTACCAGCTGGCCAGTTTGAGGAGCCAGACACTACTGCTAACACTGCTGAGGCAGTCTACCAGATGTTCAGCAACCCAGCCACTCCCAGACTTGAGGATGATGAGATCCAATTGGATGAGGCTTAGGTCGGTGCCACTGCTGGGGACACAAAGATAGGCACAGAGCCATAGGGAGTTTTCTTCACTCTCACCATTCTCTTACTCTTATGTTGTTAAGCATTGGGGGCAGTGCTCGTTTTTATTCGGGGGGGGGGGGGG
>MCJB01011020.1:286098-308305 GCA_002018475.1 Nicotiana obtusifolia | reverse complement strand
GGGGGGGGGGTGGATTTTCTTTGACACATTTTGATGATTCTGTATTTTGATAACTATGAGACATTTGGCCTGTAATTAACTTATTACTATTTTCTTCCTCTTTCTCATTATGTATATATTCCCTCTTATCTCTCATTATGTATATTTGTTTACCTTTCAATAGTTCTTTTATTTTATAGCTTCTTTATTTTTATGTTTGTCTTCTTTTTGAATTAGTAGTTTCTTTTTGAATTAGTAGCTTCTTTTTTATTTAATAGCTTCTTTTATGTATTAGTGGATAGTAAGCCTTTGGTTTTCTTAATGCCACGGGTTTTTCCAAAGCTGGTTTCTGTGTGAACCGGGTGGCTCTTCCCAATGATGGATGGCGTGACAACCTTCTTAAGGGATTGAGTCCGTTTTTGGTGTTTAGGTGATAATAGTAGTAGTAATGAATAAAAAGACCTAATTGAGTCATACTCAAAGAGTCAAACATGCTTCACTTGGCACCAACACACTTAACTACATGCCTATGGGTAAAAATAAGGTTTTTGGAAAGAAATAGCTCTAGTTAGTGACCTTGTGACTCTTCTTTTCACTTAGGCTATCATCAAGTGGTTTAATCGAACCATAATGATTTTCAATCTTGAATATGATCGTTGGGGGCCCTCGACTCTATCCGTTTTAACGATCCAGCTGCGTGAGAGGTGAGATATTGTTGTTGCAAGTCCAAGTACCCATGCTAATGGTCTAGAACTTGCCCCGAATTTGTTTCTAGGTGAAGTTTTAAGTTTTGCTTGGCTTGAGAAGTGATTGTAGGCTCTCTTTTACCCGATTGAAAATTTCCATTGCCCACCAATGTTGTTATCCCTAGTCAACCCATTCGAGCCTAAAACCTTTTTCGTTTGATAACCATGTTACAAGCCTTTTGCCGTTGTGTCGTGACCCTCTCTTGGCACCCAAGCTTTTCTCAACACTCTTGTGAAACAATTGGCTAAAAACGTAAGTTTAGGGGAGAGACGAGGAGTTTAAAAAGGTAACAAGGCACAAAAGAGAAAAGAAATGAAGAAAAGGAAAGGCAAGAAAAGAAAGAACAAAAAGGAAAATGCAAAAGGAAAGTGAATAAGTTGAAGAGTTGAAAGGGATTCAAAGAAAAGTAATAATGCAAAGCATGGAGAAATCAAAGAAGGAGAAAATAAATGTCATGACCAAGAAAGAGTGATGTTAAGTCTCTCTAGTTCCCCTAAGAAAAAGACAACGCCTCAAAGAATTGGCAAAGCATGAGCCGAGAAAAACAAATGGAGTGCTTAAGGAAAAATGAACCCATTCTATCATAGCATATCCAACCTTAGTCCAAACGCCTCCATCACATTTCGAAAAAGCCCTACGTAATTTCAAGCCGAGTGAGCTTACATTAGTGGTGATTTACATGAGGGGCAAGCCTATGGTACTTAAAGCCATACTTGCAACATTCTTTTGATAGAGATGATCGAACCTTTCACAAATCTTTGGATTGAGTGCTAAAATTTGTAAGTGAGATATGCAAATGGGGAGTAGAGGAGGAGGAGTTTTGGATCCACAATGACTTACATGAAAGAGCGAGCTTCCTTGATGAATAAAGTCAACTCTTCATGATCAAGTGTCGCGTTAGAACTATTTGTGCTTAAAAGTTTAACTTGTTGCCTTATTGATAATTCATAAGTGGTGTTGGTAATTGTTGGTCCCAATTGATGTGTGAGTGACTCACTTTGAATTGCTGGAATGGCTCTTAACTTGTGGAGGTGAGAACTACTTTATTTGCTTGATGACAAGCAAAAGCTTAAGTTTGGGGGAGTTGATAATTAGGGATTTTGACTATTTATTAGCGCCCTTTCTTTTTAGTCCAAAAGCATTTAATTGTGTTCCCAAAAACTGATGAAATGTGCTTCATTGCAGGAATATTGAAAGATGAGCCCCCATGATGAACTCCAACTCAAGAAGAAGTAATCTGAACTCAAGAACAAAAAAAGGCACAAAAGCTTAGAAGTGCGGACCGCAGCATATCATCTGCGGCTGCTGGTTGTGAAGATAAATCCATCAGAGATTGGTGCAAAGTGCGGGCCGCACATGAATTGTGCGACCGCAGAAGCTGGGTCAGAGCAAAGTTCAGAGAAACTACATTTCAAGTCTACCAAAAGTGCGGACCGCACAATTATTGTGCGGTCGCAGTTACAATTGTGAGGACCTCAGAAGAGTAAGGTACGACCGCAGTTACAATTCTGCGGACCGCAGAAGGAATATATTGCTGCCGCAGTTCAGAATTATGCGGCCGCAGTTTTCCAATGCTGTCAAGTTGAAGATAAGTGCGGACCGCACATGGAATTGTGCGGTCACAGAACATGTGCGGTCACAGAACCTCCGAAAGGGCATTTTTGTCTGAAATTTTTAGCCCTGTATAAATAGACAAGTTTCACATTTTTAGGGTAATTTTTTGACATCAGTTGCTATGGTAGATGGTTCCTTTTACCTTTTTAGTAGTTTTTGCTATTTTGAGCTTTTTGAACATGGAGTTTATCAATTTAATTAGCACTATGGGTTAAATTATGTGTAGCTAATTCTCCTATTTCTTCCATTTTAAGTATGTGTAGCTAGATTTTCACTAAGGTTGTGACCCAATCCTAGTGTATAAACTTAAGGGGTGTTTGATTTATTGCTTGTTTATTATTTAGCCTTGTTCTTGCTTTTATTTGAAGAATTAATGGTTACAAATATTAGTTCATGCCTATTTGACTTGGTCTCTACTTGAGAAAGAGAGACTTAGTCTAGGAAAACTTGGCTAGCAAGGAATTGAGTCAATCGAGAGATTGATAAACCCAATTAAAGGGTTGAACCTAGAGATAGTAAAACCCGATTTGAGCTTTTTATCACCGTTTTGTTCAATATCCATTTAGACTTGAGAAAGCCAAATTAAAAAAATCACTCTTTTACCGAGAGGTATTGAGTGGGTAACTGAGTGTTGATAGCTATAATATACCACGACCAATAAAACAAGCTTTAAAGTTTACAACCCATTAGGCAAACACCTAGGCGAAGGTCATACCCCTAGGACTTTTACAACATTTGAAAAACAACAAAAACAATCTTCTAGTTTTATTTCTTAAATTGCAATTATAGTTTAGATTAAACTATAAAGCAACCAATTTTTGCGGAAGTGCAAATTTAGATATACAAACTCACACGCTAAGATATATACTACTAACTCCCATACATATAGCTTCTTGCGGAATTCGACCCCGACTCTTGTTGGGTATTACTATTGCATCGACCGTTTTTATAACCTCGAATAGAGGAGTGAAATTGGACGAGATCAGAGACCCCCTGGGACGCCGGCTCCACGCCGAAAGAAGCATTCTAAATAGAAATTATAGGGACGCCCTCCTACACCGAGTCCATGCTCGAGGAGGCCTAAGCAGGAAAGGAGAAGTCCAATGAAGGGATCCATGGCACAGACGATCCCCTTCATTCGTTTTTTGATAGTGTGGACTCGTCTACTTTGGAAGATTTTTCCGGGCTGGGTGACCTGGATGTCTCGATGAAGGATACATCTTCGGAAGCTGGTGGGTCAAGTTCAAGCCTAAGATTGATTAATCAATTTCTCGCTCTGAGTGTGGACCCCGGTCACAAGAGATCGGTTATTCTTACTACCCGGAGGATGCTCGGGTTCTATCTGCTCCATGGGCGTAGCTAGCTACCTCCGATGCCTGGTGAACGAGAAGGACCAGGCAAAAATAATGAGGTGGATGTGTCGTGTGTTTTCAACGAGGCGCAACAGACGCTGAGCCGGGTAAGGCATCATTATGTCTTTTTGAATTTTATTTAAGTTTTGATGTCTCTCACGTATTTCATTATTTTGCAGGCCTCGACTCTTCATCACAAAAGCTTCCTTCGGTACCGTGTCGTGGTCAACCAGCTCAAGCTTGAGCTCAAGGAGCAGGCTCAGAAAAAGAATACGTACAAGCTCCTCAGCTAGCAACAAGATAGGGTCATTAAGGACCTTCAGGCTGAGATGGATAGGGCTCAGAAAGAAGCATCGGTCTTGAGGCGGGAGCACGTCGGCTTGGTCGAAAAGGTAAAGGTCTTTGAAGTTAAAAACGAGGAACTAGTCATAATGGCTAATGATAAAACCTCGTAGGCCCAACAGAAGATCGATTAGGTCGACCAACTTCGAAAGGAGATGGACGAGATCCAAGCCATGGACGATAGGTGGAAGAGCAAGATGGATCTGTTGGCCTCAGAGAAGGAAAACCGCCCAAGCAAAGTTGTCTTCGGTAAAGGTTTAGCTTCGGGTGGCAAAGGAAAAAGCTGATAAGCGGGCTCAATTGAATGAAGATTTTCGAGCAAAGTGGAGTTCGGCTGTTGTAGAACGGGATGCCCTCGGTAAAGAGCTCGAAGAGACGAGGTCTAAGCTGGAGACCAATGCCAAATATGTGAGGCAGTTGTCTCGAAGGGAGACCCTCAAAGAGATCCATGCCTGAGGCTTCGACCTGTCGGTCGAGATAGATGAGGAAAATAAGCTTAAGGCTGAGGTGAAGAATCTATCCGATCCCGAAGGTGCGGAGGGCTCCGAGGGTTCTGGCGACGAATCGAGCTTCGGTGAAGATCAGGCGCGGATGCCTTAGAACTTTTTTAGTTTTTGTGTTGTGTATATATTTTTTGTTTATTTTGAGGCCATTTTTGTTAGGCCTTAGTAAAGACATTCCGGAATATATAAAATTTCTACTTTTGGCAATTTTGAGTGTCAGAGGTTGGCTCTTCGATTGTAATACCTTTCTATCTGTTGTTTCTAGGCAGCCAACCGAACTAGGGCGACCTCGCGTCTTTCATCCAATAGTTCTAGGATCGTGCTCATGGTCTCACCTTTTGATTCTTTGGTTGCATATCAGAACCTGAGGCTTGATTCTCCCACTTCGATTGGTATTAGTGCTTCGGCACCGTAGACCAATGAAAATGGGGTGGCCCCGGTACTAGATTTTGAGGTTTTACGGTATGCCCACAAGACTTCCGGCAGAATTTCCTTCCATTTTCCTTTGGCATCGATCAATCTCTTCTTTAGGTTTTGAAGTATGGTCTTGTTTGTTAATTCGGCATGTCCATTCCCACTAGGGTGATAGGGTGTTGACAAGATCTTTTTTATCTTCAAAAAATTTGTTTACTTTACTACCGATGAACTGCTTCCCGTTATCACACAATTTCGATCGGTATCCCGAACCAGCATATTATGTGGTTCCAAATGAAGTCAATGACTTCTTTTTTCCAGACCCTCTCGAATGCTTGAGCTTCGAACCATTTAGAGAAATAATCGGTCATAAACAGTATGAATTGAGCCTTACCAAGTGCCCACAGCAGGGGACCGACGATGTCCATTCCCTACTTCATGAACGGCTATGGTGACAAGATCGAATGTAGTTGCTCTCGGGTTGATGGATCATTGGTGCGTGTCTCTAACAACCGCATCTTCGTACAAAGTCCTTTGCATCTTTCTCCATGTCGATCCAGTAATAGCCAGCCCTGATTATCTTCCGAACCAAAGATTCTGCCCCCGAATGGTTTCCACAGGTGCCTTCGTGAACTTGTCTCAAGACATATTCAGTATCTCCCGGCCCCAAGCATATGGCGAGCGAGCCGTTGAATGTTCTTTTGAACAGAGTACCTTCGGACAGGCTGAACCTAGCCGCCTTCATGTGTAGAGCTCTCGATTATTTAGGATCCGAGGGCAACTTCCCAGTTTTCAAGTAGTCTATGTACTTGTTTCTCCAACCCAAAGTTAAACTTGTTGAGTTTATTTCGGCATGGCCTTCTTCCACTACCGATTTCATGAGTTGTACGGTCGTTTTTATGCTGAATTCTTCGTCATCAACCGATGACCCCAAGTTAGGCAGAGCATCGGCCTCACTATTTGATCTTGGGGTACGTGTTGTAGGGTCCATTCCTTGAATTGATGCAGCATTACCTGCAATTTGTCTAAATACCTTCGTATTCGTTCTTCTTTTACTTCGAATGTCCCATTGACTTGATTTACCACAAAGAAGGAATGGCACTTAGCTTCGACCACCTCGGCCTCAAGGCTTTTAGTTAATTCGAGACATGCAATCAGGGCCTCATACTCAACCTCATTGTTAGCAAATTTCACAGTTCTAATAGACTGCCTAACTATATTACCCGTAGGCGACTTCAACATGATGCTGAGTCCGGACCCGTTTGTGTTCAAGGCACCGTACGTAAAGAGGTACCAGATTCTCGAGGAAGTCTCCGAGGTTAGCAATAATTTCTTTTCGACTTCGGGTATTAAGGCCGACATAAAGTCGGCCACGAAGTCTGCCAAAATTTGTGATTATGGCAGTTCAGGGTCGATATTCGATATCGTACCTGCTAATTTCTACGACCCATTTGGCCAACCTGCCCCAGAGCTCGGGTTTATGCATAATGCTCCTTAGTGGGTAAGAAGTCACGACATATATGGGATGTCATTGAAAATACGATTTTAACTTTCTGGAGGCGCTTAACAAAACGAGCGCCAATTTTTCCAGGTGAGGATACCTTGTTTAGCCTCGCCCAGAGTCCTACTAACATAGTAAAGAGGAAATAGCGTACCTTCCTCCTCCCCGACTAGGACTCCACTTATCGCTACCTGGGATACCGCCAAGTACAGGTACAACTACTCATCCGCCTTCGAAGTATGGAGCAAGGGTGGACTCGAAAGGTACTGTTTGAGTTATTCCAAAGCTTGTTGGCATTCGGGGGTCCAAGAAAAGTTCTTTTTCTTATTCAATAATGAGAAGAACCTATGGCTCTTATCGGAAGACCTCGATATGAACAGGCCCAGGGCGGCTATGGGCCCTCTAAACGGCCTTGACACTATCCACCACGATGATGTCTTCTATAGCTTTGATTTTATCGGGATTGATATCAATACCTTGGTTGGACACCATGAATCCAAGGAACTTCCCGGATCCAACCCCGAATACGTATTTCTCTGGGTTTAGCTTCATATTATATCTTTTTAGTATGTCAAAGGTTTCCTGCAAATGTTTCAAATGGACCTCTGCTTGCAAAGACTTAACTAACATGTCGTCAATATAAACTTCCATTGATTTTCCTATTTGTTCTTTGAACATCCGGTTTACTAGGTGTTGATAAGTGGCACCGGCGTTCTTTAGTCCGAACGTCATTACGTTATTAGAATAGGTGCCGAATTTAGTGATAAAGAAAGTCTTTCCTTGATCGCCCGAGTCAATCCGGATTTGGTTGTACCCGGAATAGGCGTCGAGAAAGCTGAGTATCTCGTGCCCGGCCGTCGCATCGATCGTGCGATCAATGTTAGGCAAAGGAAAAGAAATTTATTTCCCCTTTTAGGCACTACCACTAAATTAGCTAACAGATCTAGGTATTTAACTTCCCGAATGGAACTTATTCTAAGGAGTTTGGATACCTCATCTTTGATGAGTACATGCTTGACTTCGGACTAAGGCCTCCTCTTCTGTTTAACCGGGTGCAACTTCGGATCCAAGCTCCACTTATGTGTGGTTATTTCTGGCGGGATCCATGTCATTTCAAGATGGGACCAAGCGAAACAATCTATGTTAGATATAGGGAATTTAATGAGTTTTTTCCTGAGCTCGGGAGTTAACCCCGTGCCCCGGTATACCTTCCTATCGGGAAAGTATTTGATCAATATGACTTGCTCCAGCTTCTCGACCATTGATTTGGTGGCATCAGATTCATCAGGGTTGATGAACAACCTAGGAACTCCGTAATCATCATCCTCGCCTGCTCTTTGCTTCTATGGTTCGGTCGGGGCTGGTGTCGGTGATTGCTATTTAGTTTCTTCCTTCCTAACCAGCTTCGTGTTTCTTGATGTCGAGAGTACGGACATCGGGATCACCTCATTGACCGTGAACATTTCTTTTGCGGACGACTGCTCTCCGTAAACCGTCTTGATCCCTCCCGGTGTGGCGAACTTTAGTGCCTGGTGTAGTGTCAAGGGTACTGCCCTCATGTTGTGAATCCATGGCCTTCCGAATAGAGCATTATATCTCATATCCCCTTCGATCACATAGAACTTCGTTTCCTGAATGGTACGGTGGTGTTCATCGGCAAGGTTATCTCTCCTTTAGTAGTTTCGCATTCCATGTTGAATTCGTTTAAAACTCGGACTGTCGACACTATTTGGTCTTGTAGACCCATCTGCTCCACGACCCTCGATTTGATGATATTGGTCGAGCTACCTGGATCAATCAATGCACGCTTAACTTGACATTTATTTATAAGTACATATATTACCAGTGCATCATTATACGATTGTACGATGCCTTCGGCGTCCTCATCGTTGAACGAAATGGTGCCCTCCGGGATATAATCTCTGGTTCGTTTTTCCCTTATGATAGACACCTTGGTGCGCTTTAGCATTGGTCCTTGGGGGACGTCGACTCCACCAATGATCATGTTGATGACGTGCTGAGGTTCCTCTTATTAGGTATGTTTGTTAGAGTCCCTATTCCTGAAGTGATTTTTGGCTCCGTCACTCAGAAATTTCGGAGATGCCCGTTATTGAATAACCGAGCCACTTCTTCTCTTAACTGTCGGCAGTCCTCGGTTCTAAGGCCATGAGTTCCATGATATTTACACATTAAGTTAGGGCCTCTCAGGGTAGGGTTAGACTGCAATGGTTGAAGCCACTTGGTGTCTTCAATGCGCCCGATAGCAGATACGATGCTAGCAGCATCAATATTGAAGTTTTATTCGGATAACCTTGGTGCCTCCCTGGCCTCGAGTGGCCTGTCGAAGCCGTTTTTGCTTCTGAGTCCACGGCTATTGTGGCCTTGATTGTTCCTTTTTTTCATTCTCGTAGGGTTATGCCCAGATCCGCTACCCCTTCGATCTCCGCTATACGGTTGATACCGGTCTTTGTTCGGTCTTGGCTCATGATCGATGATTCTCTTAGACCTGTCATTTGTTATGATGGGATAAACGGACCCGCAAGGGCCTCCGAGCTAATCGTCCTCGACTTTGATTGTTGTTTGGTACCTGTTATGGACGTCGGCCCAAGTTACCATCGGGTATTCTATCAAATTTTGTTTCAACTACGGCGGTTGAGTTCTTGAGTGAATGCATGAGCAGCCCAATCGTCCGCAACCGGAGGCAGGTCCATTCGTTCCATTTGAAACCTCGACACGAATTCCCTAAGCGTTTCGTTATCTTGTTGTTTTACTTTGAAAAGGTCCGATTTTTTGGTCTCGACCTTGATGGCCCCGGCATGCTCTTTTACAAAGGCATCTACAAGCATAGCAAATAAATCAATAGAATTAGGGGGTAAGTTGTGATACCATATCATTGCTCCTTTTGACAGGGTTTCTCCGAACTTTTTTAGCAAAACCAACTCGATCTCGTCATCTTCTAAATCGTTTCCCTTGAGGGCACACGTGTTGGAGGTCACGTGTTCGTTTGGATCCGGTTCAATTATACTTTGGAATTTCGGGCATACGAAACTTCTTCGGGTTTGGCACCGGTGCCGCATTCAGGGAGAAAGGCTTTTGGATAAATTTCTTGGAGTCCAGGCATTTCAATATCGGGGGCGCTCCTGGGATTTGATCAACTCTAGAGTTAAAGATCTCCACTTTTTTGTCGTTGGCCTCAATTTTCTTCTCCCCCAATTCCACCCGCTTTGTCAATTCCTCAAGCATCTCTGTTATTTCAGGGTTGGTCCCGGGCTCAGTTTCAACCGGCCTTTCCGTGACTTGCTCATTTCTTTGGGTGTTTCCCCGGGATGGTTCGGGCTCTACTCTGCTTGGGGCGTGGCTTTAGTTCTGCAGCTGGACTATCGCCGCCTGTTGGGCTTATAACATTTCGAAGATCACCCGCAGATTGATCTCGTCGCCTTCACACTCGGGCATACCTCGAGCTGTTGATCGAGCTCCTCCGCAAACGCTTTTCTCGGGGTTGGTCGGCAGGTTGGCATCGATAGCCATATGTGAGTTGGCATCGATTAGGTCTGCAACTGGGACCCCGTTGGGGTTAGCAGAGGGCGCCTCGTTGCTAGGTACTATATTGTTGTTTTTGCCGTGGTGGCCAAATTCAACATTAATGTTCAAGTGAGCAGATTGAGAGTTTGACATTCTTAGATAGATCTGAAATTAAAATCTCAAAGAACAAGCGTAAAATAAAGTGTGTTATAGAAATATGTATCAAATTACCACTATTATCCTTAACCCCACGGTAGGCGCCAAACTGTTTACTCTTAAAAGATGGATAACAGTTGAATTTATACGCGACTTAAGGATATGTGGACTAATTCAATACAAGTAATTAATGATGTGATAGCAGATAAAAGTTAGATTAACCAGCCAAACCAGTGATGATATCGAATCCGGACTCGGTTAAAAGCTTAACAAGTAGCCTGCCTTTGGTTCGGAGCCAACACTTATGAAGAACTTATGAACAAGATAAGAATCTTGAATAACTTTTGAAACAGAGAAAACGGATGTGAAATGGGCTTGGAATGCGTGTTACAACAAGTGTATTGAATAATGATCTTTCCCTTTATATAGTAGGGGAGTTTTACCCTAAGTACAATTCTAAGAAAGGTAAAGATCTTCCTTTTTCGCTAATCACTGATTAATTGCTGATACGGGGCTAGATTCGCGCCGTGATATACGGTCGAGCGCGGATATCACGGCCCTTTGTTAATCGTGTGCAGACGTTTGGCAATGCTCTCCATGGTCTCGTTATTCCGATCGGGTCCGGGGGCATTGGTCCTTATGGCTTCAGGGTCAGGTGCTTTGTTCGGGCCTTGATACGGGAGGTTTCCAACTTTGATTTTGATCCCTTGTAGACGTCCTCTCTTCGTTTCCCCCACCAGGAAATCTGAATGCTCCTTAATCTCGATTTTACCCGTGTACAGAGAGAAGGAACTTAATGTGCATGTTCTATAATGCTTAAAAATGTGAACTAGATTCAGAAGAAAATGGTTAAATTTCCATATGGTTACATTTTGTAGCTAGTTATTCGACAAAACTGGTAGATAAATTAAACAGTCAACCGCTTTGCTCTTTTAAATTTTTATTATGGGTGTTTTTTATAGAATGGTCCCTATGTATTGGTTACTCAGCCATAAAAAGAATGAAAATGAAATTCCATACAAGTATACATATATAAAATTAATGGCAACTATGTTCGGTAGATAGTAAATATTATAAGAGGGGAAAAGATTGTTGTTTCATAGGTCAATGTGCAAGTAGTATAACTTTGATAACACGATAAACCCAAAAGGGACAAAGTAGTCCGTTATTATAATATCGTGATATAACTTCAATTACTTGATCGAGCAATATGGGATGTCTTTGAAGGTCAAATGATATGAAAGCATATTATAGAAGTATATTATATTCTCCATTAGTTATATGTCCTATAACATGCCTTAGATAGGTTAACACAAATATTGTTTTTCAGAATACAGAAACTCGCTACATCCGCTTTCAATTTATTATTCGGTTTTTTTTGAGTTACACTTGGGCAAGTAAAAGATCACTATTGATCCCTAGGAGGTGGGATGAGGGATGGATCAAAATATAAGAAGTTAAAGAAAATTTTTAATCTTAGAGGAGCAAATTGCGGAACAAAATCTAAAGACATGACATGTCGTTTCCTTTCTGATGTCTAGATGATTAACAATAATATAAGTCATCATGAACGTTGATACTAGGATTTAACTTTTATACACTTGATAATATAAATTATTTTTACATTATTAGGCCAGTTAAAGGTATTTAATGTAACTATTAACAAACAGTATTAACCTATAGTAAGGCAAACAACCATTAACAATATGCTAAATTGCACGGTGTAAAAAATTAATTACATTATAGTAAGTGAATATGAGGCGCGTCCTTAGAAAAAAGGCAAGTGCTAAAATGTGTAAAAGACGGCGTTAGCAAAGCATTAAAGCCTGATTGAAGAGAGTAGAATAAAAGAGAGTCACGGGTCATAAAAGGCCATGAGATGAAACTTTAAAGATGGATCACGGACTTGTCTGCACGTATTTTGGAGGTTCCTCTGCTTTTTTTTTTTTTTTTTTTTATCCCTATCTCATCATCTTTCTTCACTTCTATAACTCTTTTAACTAATCTTTTCTGACATTTGACTGTCATCTTCTTTTGTTAATGTGATCGACTTCTCAAAGAATCAGGCTGTTATTGATTTGTGTTTAAAAGATAAAATATGTAACATTTGGGCATCTATTTCCAAACCAAAGCTTTATACAAATTGATAGTAGAAATCCAACATTAAACTATTCAGAAGAACGTACAAATTTAACATACTTTCAATAAAGTGCAATCATCAATAGCCGGATGTGTTAAACAAAGATAAGAAAGCAAAACTCACTGGTTGAGAAGTAAGGAAATTAGCATAGACAACTTGGAACCGGGTGGAGAAATCTGAACGACAACGAATTCAAGGTCTCTGAAGAGTAATAGAAAGGAAGAAGATGATTAGTGATAATAGGAGGAGTTTCTGGATTGTACTACTAGAGTTAGCAGTAGAGAAATAATTATGAATTAATTAAAAGTGGAATACTCGTGTTAGAAAGGAAGAAGATGAAAAAATTCAATTACTAATTTATCCCTTAAATAATTACTATCGTACTAATTAACTGGGTAGGTCAAGGGCATAATAGACAAATAACCATGTAGATGAGATGGGCCCAAGTATACGGATTGAGATTTATGTGACACTTTTCATTTATCGAAATCCAAATTATATGAATTTTGACCAATATTTTAAAATAATTTTTTCATCGTATTAATATGAGAAGAATTGCGACTTAAAATACTTTTTCGTCTACTTTTTAAAAATTTAAATTTAAATTTTATAATATTGAGTTGATCTAATTCAAATTAACTTCAAAATTAATCAAAATGACACTGAAAAAACGAAAAAATATCATTTGAATTAAGAAGGAGGGAGTACTAATATTCAGGCCAGTAACATTGGGGCCATAAGCACGCACGTTCTATGTAAGAAATCCAGTTTTTCTATTTGTTCGTACAAAGATTGCACGCATATTTTGGGAGTGATGTAAGCAAATGAAGGCAAATTGGATACTCCTACATAAGATGAATCAGATGAGAAAATTAAGTCGGAGACGCTAAGGAAACTGATGCAAAATTAAGAGCGAATATGTGCCGAAGCTGGAATTGCAGGATGCTGCAGAGAACATTTGTAAGCAACCACTGGAATATTATACAAGAAGTTATTCATTTTTATCAGATTATGAATAGAGACTTACATATTATTATGTAAAATATCTTTTATAAAATGAACGCATATGTCGGTGCACAGAACTAAACTCTTCCACTATGCAGAGTCTCGTTGACGTTGTTATTCTTGTTTAATGTTTATGACTCTTCCCTATTCCTGGAATAATTGGGCTACATGTCTTCTTTATCCAAACGAATGGTAGCCCATATTGCTCATAGAGCCCATAAAAGTGCTTTGATCACTTGTATTATTGCTTTGATCACTTGTATTTCTCTTAATCGAATCTTTCACTCTACATCTTGCGATTTTTAGTTTTACTTGCTAAAGCGTATAACACCCAGAAACTGTCAATAAATCTAACTTAGAGGAAAGTAAAATTATTAAATTTTACAGAAAGACTTTATTTACAGACGGTGGGGGCAATAGATAAATGGATCCCCTTTAACTTTTAAACCATTTTCCCTATGATACAAGTATAGGGGGACTAGTTTTCTCTTCATTATGAAAAAGGGCTTCAAGTTGAGCTTAACCAAAATTGAGGTGCAATTAATTTTGCTAAAATTATTGTATTACAGCCCTATAATATTTACAAATCAAACTGGGGTCTTTGAGATAATAAACCTTAATTTCAAAAAGACAAGCTCAAGATTTTAGTTTAGTAACGTAAGCCAAAAGATACAACCCAAAGCCACAAATTGCCTAGCAACTTTCTAATACCAAAAAATGATTTCCACAAGAATTTCCTTTAAAAAAGAAAAAAGCTTTGTCATACCAAACATATCCTTAAACAAAAACAAAAAAGGGAAAAAGAGAAGAAAAAGGGAACTAACGCTGACCAGGGCTCTGTTTCCAGTGATAAAATCATAAAATAGTGAGTGAACAGTTCATAATTAGATAAAAATAAAAAGGGGGCGCAGAAAAAGATCGGAGGAACTAGGGTTCTTAATTAGGGTTACCTTTGATCTCTGCTCCTCTCTCTCTCTCCCTCTCTGTACTCATATGTACGATAAGTTAATACTTCCGCCAAAAGATCGCCTTCTACTTATCGGGTCACAGTCAGATCAAAATTAGCACATTTTATTAGGGTTTTTGGATACTGATAAGTCGGCGAATTTGACTGTTGTGATTTGATAATAAAAATCACTATTCATCCACTGGATTTAACATTTATATTTGATTACCGAATCGAATTTTTTTTGCATTTGTAAATATGCGAGGACAGCAGAAATCAAAAAGGGTTTCATGGGCTTCAGATGTAAACCTTTGTCAGGTAAAATCTTTATAAGGATCCATAATTTGCCTCATTTCTTCTGTAATTATCTGTCCAATCCCAGTGTTAAATAACCAAAAAAGAAGAAGAAAATAATTGAAAACTAATGAACTCACAGTGTTGATAAACAATTTCGTTTTGCTCAAATTGGAATGAAATGGGTCCAAAATCGGAATGGATTTTGACGACGTTTTGCTCAAATTTCGTTGTTTTTGTTATTGGATTTACCTTTTAATCCCAATTTCTGAAATTTATCATTACTTGTTAAATTAGAATTGTTCAGTTTTGAATGGTATAAGGAATGGCATGGCATTAATTTCTCGGTACTTTCAACTTTGTTTCAGAAGTCATATTTTTAAGGCATCACCAGAATTTATCAAATCTGCAACCGAAAGCTAATGTTAACATTTTGAAAGCCAAACTAGTTTGGAGTTGAGGGGTAGTTGATTGATGTATTTATTGATTGATTGATGGTAAACTCATTTTAGCAGAAAGAGAAAGCTAAGCAATTCAATTTAGTTTGAAACCAAAGAATCCAGTATTATGTGTTGATCAAACTTTCTCAAGTGTACTCGTCCAAAAAATTGAGGAGAAGAGGAAAAGTAGATATAGTCTTCAGCTTTAAGTGCTTGGTCAAAAAATGATCTTCACTTTAAGTGAAGTAATACTTTCTAGATTTATTCTACTTTGCTTCTGTATGCTTAGACTTTGCATGAATCGCCACATAATGGCATAAATCAATACAATGCACAAGCTTAGTGAAAAAGAGAAGAAGAGGATACAAGTGAACAGATTCTTCTTCTTCCTGGTTAATGGTGGTGTCTAATAGCTTGTGTGCACATTGACTACTCCACTAGATACTCATTCTCCCACCGATGTTGTTACTTGTTAACTTCACCAACCAAGGTTTAGACAGATACGCCAGCATTCCTGACTAATTCTCTTGTTGTAGAATGTTGACAAGTTTTGATAATCTACTATCAGAAGCTAATCTCAGTGAAAAATATGGAGAACCTCTAGGAAATTCCTAATATCTCTTAAAAGATAAATTACTTGGGCGTTGAAATGGAATCAATCCAAATTGAGTGGGATGCATTTTGAGGGTGCATATATCTGGCCCCAAGTGTTTTGGGTTTGAGGCGTAACTTTGTTGTACCCTTAAAAGCTACGTGGAAAAACTTCTTTCTCAGATGATTCATGCTGGTTAAATTTACACTTGATTGTCATAAAGATATCTCCTTGTCCATTAAAAGTATTAAAATAATTAAAGAGAAAACATAATTGAAGGATCACCTTGTTTCCTGAAAGTTAGTGGAGAGCGTAGACGAGGAGGAGAAGAGGACGAATAGGGAGTGCTATAAGAAGGCTAAGAAGAAGGCGAATTTAGCGGTTTCGGCGGCCGTGACTGAAGTGTTTGGATGTCTATATGAAGAATTCGGGGACAAAGGCAGGGACAAAAAGCTGTTAAGGATAGCCAAGGTGAGAGAGAAGAAGGCCCGGGACCTGGACATACTGAAGTGCGTCAAAGGTGAGGATGACGAATTTTTGATGGAAGAGGCACTTATTAGACGAAGATGACAGACATACTTCCATAAACTCTTGAACGAAAATGGGGATATGAACATTGTGCTAGGTGAGTTGGAGCACCCCGAGAGTAGTCAAGATTTTGGGTATTGTAGGCGTATAACAATTGCGAAGGTCGAGGGGGTTATGCGTAAGATGAGCAGGGGAACAGAGACGGGGCCAGACAAAATCCCGACAGAGTTTTGGAGGAACGCGGGCATGGCCGACTTGGAGTGGCTTACTAGGTTGTTTAATGTCATTGTTAGGACGAAGAAGATGCCCGAAGAGGGGAGGTGGAGTACGATGATTACGTTGTATAAGAACAAGGGTGATATCCATAATTGCAATAATTGTAGGGGTATCAAAATTTTTTAGCCATACTATGAAAGTCTTGAAGGTGGTGGTGGAAGTCAGGGTGAGGGGGAGTGTGTCTTTTTTCGAGAACCAATTCGGATTCATGACAGGGCGTTCTACTACGAAAGCTATTCACCTTATTAGGAGATTGGTGGAGTAGTATAGGGAGAGGAGGAGAGGCTTGAATATTGTATTCATTAACCTAGAATAAGCATATGACAAAGCCCCTATGGAGGTCTTGTGGAAATGTTTGGAGGCTAGAGGTGTTCTAGTGGCTTATACTAGGGTGATAAAGGATATGTATGATGGAGCTATGACATGAGTGAGGACAGTGGGAGGAGACTCGGAATACTTTACTGTTATGATGAGGTTGCACCACGGATCAGTCCTTAGCCCGTTTTTATTTGCCTTGGCGATGGACGCATTAACGCGGCACATTCAAAGAGAGGTGCAATGTGTATTTGCAGATGATATTGTATTGATTGACGAAGCGAGAGTTGGGGTGAACATGGAGTCTAAAAGTTTCAAGCTAAACAGGACCAAGACTGAATACTTGTAGTGCAAGTTTAGTGATGTTACTCATGAAGCAGATGTGGACGTAAGGCTTGATACACAGTCATTCCTAAGAAAGGAAGTTTCAAGTATCTTGGGTTAATGATTCAAGGTAATGGAGAGATTGACGAAGACGTTACTCATCGTATTGGTGCAGGGTGGATGAATTGGAGGCTCGCATCCGGTGTATTGTGCAATAATAATTTACCACCAAAACATGGTAAGTTTTACAAAACGGTGGTTAGACCGACTATGTTGTATGTGCCTGAGTGTTGGTCAATCAAGAAAGCTCACGTCTAGAGGATGAAGGTAGTAGAAATGAGGATGTTGAGATGGATGTGCAGACCTATCAGATTGGATAAGATCGTGAATGAAGTTAATTGGTACAAGGTGGGTGTGGTCCCCGTGGAGGACAAGATGCGGGAGTTGGCATGTAGACCAGTGAGGAGATGTGAGAGGTTGCCCTTGGTGAGCTTTAGAAGAGGTAGAGATAGGCCAAAAAAGCATTGGAGAGGTGATTAGGCAGAACATGATGCTGCTTCGGCTTACCGTGGACATGACCATTGATAGGAAGGTGTGGAGGTCGAGAATTAGAGTAGAAGACTAGAGGTAATTGTGCGTTTCCCTGTCCAAACCAGTAGTATTAGGGTAAGTCTTGTACTTTCCTATTTTTTGTGAGTTTCTATCACTGCATGCCGTTTCTTCCGCTTTGGTTTGTCTTGTTATTTTGCCGATGTTGGATTTGTTGCTCTTGCTTCTTTTTGCATCTTTCCTTGTGCCGAGAGTCTATGGGAACAACCTCTCTACCTTCTGAAGATAGGGGTAAGGTCTGCGTACACACTACCTTCCTCAGATCCCACTCGTGGGATTACACTGAGTTTGTTGTTGTATAATAGAAGGCAAAATACATCGATAAGCCCTTAAAATTGTTCACGCTTTTTACTTATACGCTCCATCTTAAATTTGTTCTGTTTGAGCACTTTAATCAGGTCTTTACTATGTCATTTAGACACAAAATTTGTGGACAGCCAAACATAAAGGTGCGTGTAATTCACGTGCTAGAGTGACGAATTAGATGAGGACATGTGGATGTAACTTAAACAAATTTTTAAAAAATTGAAAAAAATAAATATGAAAACGAGAACCCCAAATGTCGTCATCTTCCCCAACGATCCCTCCTCGCCGGAAAAATCAATTATCCGGCCATGTTTGTTCTACTTCCTCATCGTCTTCCACATTGATTACTCGTGCCATCTTAAAGCGATATATTCAACTCCATACATCCTCTTCCTTACGCCATCCTGTTCTTTTTTCTTTTAGGTTCAAACTCATTTTCTGGTCAATCCCCAGTAATTATTTATGCCATGTTCAACCATTTTTCTATCAATTTTTGAGCCATTTTTTTTGCTAATTTTTTCAGCCATAGATTCAAACATTTTTTTTTTGAATAGGTCCGGCCAACTTGGATTAAGAAATGTTCTTATGTGTTTAGCTTGAAATTTCTGTAAAAAAAAAGTTGTACCCTTGGACTTGTTTTCAAGACCTTGAACATTTGTGTTTTAGAGTTTTATGGTATACGTTTTTTCTTGTCGTTGAGGAGGCAAAGGTCGCCGTTGACTGAGGCATTCTTGTGTCCGGTAAATATGACGGATGTGGGGGTTGTTCTAAACTGTTTAAAGTAAACCTTTTCTTTCCAAAGGAAATTGTTCACATGGTTGAATCACTAATAATAAATATTTTATAATTTAAATGTCACAAAGTTTAATTTGTTACTGTTAAGAAAAAATGGAACTTCGCCGCAAAAATGAGGGGCTGTTGTTACGGTAGTTTACATGGCTGAAAATGGAGGTTTTGGGCTAGTTTTCATGGTATTTTTGAAGAGTATAGTTGTCGTGTTTTTGGGCTGAGGAGATGGCTAGGAATGAAGCTGCTGCATTTTTGGGCTGAGGTTATGGCAAGCGGCGCCGTGACTTTTCCCGACCAGAATTGCAGCGGCCGCCATGTGGAGTATGTGGAGTTTGTTTCTGGCAGAAGAAAAGAGAAGTATGTGGAGTTTTGTGTGCCTAGATCATATGGTGAAGAAAAGACAAGTTGACCGGGAAATATTCCGGCAGAAGCCATACATTGTCCGGCAAGAAGTATGTGAAAGTTTGTTTTATTGGATGATTTCACGCGCTTAAAAAATATGAGAAACACTTACCTTGCCATGTCAGCATATTGTTTCTAAATGACACGGTTAGACATGGTTAAAGTATTCAAATGGAACAAACTTTAGATGGAGTGTCTAAGTGAAAAGTGTACACAACTTTAAGGGGCTGTCGATGTATTTTGCCTAGATAGAAACTTGTTGATAAAATACATGCTGGCATCCCATATATGTTAGGTTACCAGCAATGAGATTGACATATGAAGGTGGGAAAGGCAAGAGCACAAGGAGATGAGTTTTCATTTGTCCGATCATGCTGAAATGATGTTTTGCTTTAAAGGGTCTTAATTATTTTACTTTTAAAGGCCAGTAGTCTTGTGCATCAGTTTGTAATAAGGTTTAGAAGCTGTTGCAGTGACAAATGAATGAAGTAATGGTCTTCCTTTGGGTTGATTTATGGTATCAGAAGTCATGAAGAGGAATAATGTAGCGTGCATACTTGTTATATGTGAAGAAGAAAAACAAAAGGCCTAGTTAAGTACGCCGAGTATGATAACATGATCATATAGTCTTAGTGTTTTACAATGTAAAGGTCTCCCATCGTATATAAGTCAGAGGAAAATGGATAAAAGAAGCACTGGGGGTTGGGGGTTGAAAGTTACCAATGACAAGCCAAAACACAATCAAATAAAAAAAATACCAATGATAAGCTTGGTTTGGCAGACTTAGTTTTCCACTCACCGGAGAAGAGTAGTGGAAGCTTATATTGGTACAGATGCTATTTTAGCCACCAATTCTCATGCATATTAGGTTGAAACCATCTAATCTAAAGGAAAATTAGTCCCCAAATTCTACTGCAACAAGTATTTCATGAAAGCAAGAAATGTTTGTGTTAAGGATCTCTGAGATCACGGGTTACTTGTCTCGCTGCTATTGAAGTTATCTCTCTTAAGTTTGTCCTAGATTGCTATTTCTTTCAGATCGTACTTCTCTAATGTGGTAATATGCAGCTTTATGCTTCTCTGGTTTGTTCTTTATCTGTTTCCTCGTCCTTCGGTTAGTCAAGGACTTTCTTCTCTCCTTATCTTCCTTTGTGCTTATCCTTATTGGTTTTTTTTTTTTACGGGAGTTGGGAAAGGGAAATAGTGGGTTTCAAATTTCTTGTTTCAGTTGGGCTATAGTGGAAAATCACAGTCGTCTGTGCAAGGCGAGAAAGGAGTTGCACACTTGCTCACTTAGGTTGATGATTGAATAAATGGATGAAATTGGTGTCTAATTACTTAAATTTGGTGGCTTATTTGAGTGAGGTTGTGTAAGTGCATCACCATCACTCAAAAAGCCAATGTAGTAGGTCAAAATGTAGGAACAATGCTGGTTCTAACAACAGGAATTCCCATTTTGTTTTATGCACTTTTTTGCTAGGTCAGAATCTCACCTCAGATCTTCTATGGTATATTAGTCTTATATGAGATAAACTAGTTCATATTCAGCGAATTTTATAGATCAGTTCCTGTATTTGAATAATGATGTGTTCTGGAACCTATCTTAGTCAACCTTTTCTCTGAATGGGGTATGTATGTGTTGATTGACTGATGTTGCTGATTGCTTTCATTTCTAATAGGATGATTCTTTCTTTTAATAGGTAAGACTTTTCCTTTCTGAAGATTCCCCTGCCCAAGTTGGATTAGGAGCTCAAGATCACCTCCAAGCAAAGATATCATGGCCTTTGCATGGAGGTGTTTTGGTGTCTGATGATAATTTACCACCAGGCTTTGAAGGTGCACAGCCTGCAAGCCTCTGGAAGAATAAATTAGCTCAAATCCCTGTGATCAAATGGACTCGTCCTCCCTCGGTGAGTTCTTTTCTTTTATTTATTTTTCAGATAATACTTTATTAGTAAGCACCATTTGGGGTGTCAATCATTGCAGTAATAGTTATGAGTTATGACTCTCCTCATGAATGAATTAAAAAAAACTCAGGATATTGACTTCTGCAGTTTGACTTATTATTATGTCTAAAGGTGAACACACAGGCTACTGATCAAAGAAGTATAGTCTATCTGCTACTAGTTTGAATATATAATCTGTCTGCGAGGAGTTTCAGAATTTACATTTGCTGTGGTATTAGTTAGTACAAAGAAAAATGAGGTGCTTAAGCTCATCCTGCATGTTAGGAAGGCTGAATGGCTGAGTTGTATTCACTATCCTTTTGATGTAGAGAAAAGGTTGCAAAACAGAGAGAAGACTTTCTATTTGATTATTTAAAAAACAACCTATCAAAAAAGTATTTTGACATAAAAAAATCTTACAAAAAAGATCTTCTTAATGTAACTTCGGTACAAAAGAATTTTATCTCGAACCCATATAGCCTCCGCATTCCTCCTTTGACCTGCTAACCATTCCCTAGTAATTATGTTCTTTTACTTATTAGTTCCTCATCGAACAGAATCACATGATTACCTCTTAATCCTGAGAGTGTTTCTTTTTGAATCCTGATCAAAGGTATCTTAGAGAAATGCTGAGGAGAGTGGAGCATCCTACCTTATTAGAAAGAAAAAAAGAACTCCATCCTCCAACAAAATCCAGTTGGGATGACCCTGATAATACAAAAGGCAGCACAAATATTGTCAAAACACCAAGATTCCACATTACATCTGAGACATTTCGCTAGAAGTTTTAAGTACTGGGAGAAAATCGGGAGCATTGACCCTAAATTATGTTTAACAAGATTGGAAGAGCAGAAATTAAAATGAAAAGTTGGTAGTTTACTCTGTGTGTGGTATTTATGTGTTGTACTTGAAATTCTTTCTTGTTTTCCCGTGACTTTGTAATGTTGAGGCCACATAAACATCAGCTGTTGAGAGAGTATGTGTGTTGGAATTAATAGTTTATCTCAAGCAGTATTGAGGAGAAAAGAAAAAAGAAGAAAGGAGTCATGTTATGTCAGATTGTGGAACATGTTTTATTTCAAGCAATGTCGGCATATTGTTTCTTTTCTGTTTTTCTGTTTTTCCTTCTGATGATATAGATTCACATTAGAAATGCGACACCCCC
>MCJB01011020.1:270066-285899 GCA_002018475.1 Nicotiana obtusifolia | reverse complement strand
AAAATATAATTAATAAAAAGTTGCCGAATGTAAAAACATAATGGCGAAATTGTCCGTTTGTGGACCCTTAAGCATGCAACTATGCAGCAGATAGTCATGGTATCAGTGTATTAATTTCTACACTGCCCTTGATTCTAACAGTTTGCAGTTGCTACAAGATGGCGAGTGGTCGCCGGTGAAGAAAGCAATGAAATGGAGGTTCAGAAACAACGGGAGATGAGAGTGCTTGAAGCTATTTATCCACGTGAATCTTCCATTCCTCCAAAGTATGATACTTCAATCTCGTTGGAATTTTTCTATTTCGGTTTCTTTCTTCTGATAATAGTTTGCTGTTTTCTTTTTTCTCTTCCTGTTGATCTCCATTTAGTTCTTGATGTTACTTCCCCTAAAATTGGCTTTTTACTTCCACGCAGTCCTTCAATGGTTCCTGGAGAAGAGACTCTTCATAATGAGCAGAACACACCTGTTATACCCATAACTCCTGTTGAAGAGGAGGAAGTAGCAGATCCATCATTTGGTACTGTGCTACCTTCTAATGCAGTTAGCTCAAAGGCCCAGGTAATGCAGTCTGGAGTTCCCTTGTCCAACAAAAGTGCCGGAAATAACCTTCCAGTCCCTGGAATCTCATCGGCTGGAGTAGTTCCTGGTGTGGAGCCTGATGTTGTAGCAGCAGCTCAGGCTGCTTTAACTGCACTCATGGCAGACAATGGCCAAGGAAATCTGATTGACCATGAGCTGCTCATAAAAATTTTGAGCGATCCAAAAATTGTTGGGCAATTGGTTACACAGCAAGGAGTAGGCACCAGCTCTCATAGCTTGCCACCTACAAGTACGCAAAATATGTCTGCTGCTACTAACATGACCAACCCAAGGCCGCAGGCATCAAGTATTACTGCTCCACCTCAGGCTGTTGTCAGTCGAGCTGATCCATCTTTTGTTCACACAGGTAGAACAGATCCTCCTGCAGTTCAAGTCAGTAGAACAGAACTAGTTATGCCCTCGGTGGCAGGTGCTTCTAATGGGCCCTTCCACTCTGCTCCAAGTAGGATAGGACCCATTCCCAGTTTGAGGCCTCATGTACCTGAGGTCGTATCAGCTCCTTTACCTTCTGTAGGAGCTCCAGTAGCATCCGTGTCAACACCTTCGTCGTCTATGCCAGTACCTGTAGCTAGGGACATCAACTATTACAAGAGTCTCATTCAGCAACATGGAGGAGAAAGGCAAGAAACATTGCCACAGTATAGCAACCGAAACAACCAGCATTTAGGTTCAGTTCAAGAATCAATAAATAGCTCTAATCATAGAGATTCAAAACCTAAGATAATGAAGCCTTGCATCTATTTTAATAGTTCAAAGGGATGCCGCCATGGCGTGAACTGTGCATATTTACATGATGCATCCTCCCAACAGAGAGTTAGTAGCTTGCCAGAGGTGCAAAATTCAAAGAGAATGAAAATGGATAGAGAGATTACTGGTACATAGTAATGCAGTTGGCACTTCCGTGTACATTATTTTTTTCTCAAGAGGAATTGCTTGTTGCAGCTCGGCCATTTCCCCCCCTTTTTACCTTCTTTCTTTATTCCCTACAATGAGTTAATTTCGTTAAATACTTTATCAAGATATGTCGAGTTTTTACCCAAATTACTTTACAAATTAGTTATAAATTCCTTCTCTTCTCTTTTTTTTCTTGTTCTTTTATTATGACGCATGATGCCCAATGCCTCCAATGAAGTTATTCTTTTATAAGTTATGTGTTCTAGTGGCTGGCCCTAAGCATTTCGAGTCTTCTTTGCAACCCCCTCCCCCCCCACCCTTCCCCCCCCCAAAAACACACATACCCCTCAATTGTGGAAATTTTATAATGCTACCCATTAGACTTGTAAAGTGCCTATAGAGAAATTGATATAAACACACGTTGATATGTGGGGGTAGGGTGATCTTTTGTCGCCACAGCAAAGTACTGATGGTTTAATTTGACTAATGTTACTCAAGGTGCGAATTGGTAAGAATAAAACAATTTAACCCTTCAAACTTTAGTGTTCTCTTGAAGAAGACAGCATCTAACTCGAGGTGTCTTAGCAAATGAAGACGATAGGTAGGTGGAGTAACAGGAATATTCATAGCTGGACACTCTTGAAGTATTCATATATTGATAGCCATAATGTACTTGTGTAGAAAAGTAACTAAATACTACACCAAGTATAGTTAGTTGATGGAGGTTTTGTTCTTATTGGACGAACATGTCTTAGGTTCTGTAAATCTTGTTGGCTTAGATGGTGTAACTTGTCTTAGTTACAGAACTTCACAAGAAAAAGAAAATGAAAGGCATCAAGAAATCTGAGAAATTATGAAGTGAAAACCAATGGAGAGAAGAAATTGCAAAGGCCTAATAAATTTTTAACAGATATATACTGATGGTGGAGCGAATTCTAACATATTTTAGTAGGTTATCTCTTATATTCAGGATATTAATCTCGCTTATTATGGTTGTGATTCTCTTTTAAATTAATAAACGTTTCTTTTAAAGTTTACATTCTTTTACACAATCAACGTAAAGAAGTTAGACTAAAACTAAATTGCATAGGCCTACTACTTGCCCGGATTTAAATAATATACACTTCCGTAATTTTTAACTCGTGATAGTAGGCTAGTTACTGTTTGTACCGGATTACCAATTAATATTTATAAATTGTCAATATAGAAAACTTAGAAGAAGAATTTGCGTAAATAGTCGCTCACCCTACTTAAATTAAAAAATAGCTGGCAGATGTATAATATATGTATAATATATTTATAAACATATATAATCAATATATACTGACTAAAAACTAAATAATAAGTCCAACCGACTATTTGTGATACCTTAGAACTTATTCAGCTTAGACAATTTCTCTGGGTTGTTGGGTCTACTCGATGGCCCAAGGTTCTTTGAAGATCCCTCCAGAAATAGCTAGATTTATAACTGGTATGTTGAAAAAATAGCTACAATTTCAAAAGTAATCGAAATTTAGTCACTTTTTTTATGTAAAAATAAAATTTGAATGAAAACAACTTTAAAAATTCGAAAAATTCCAGCATAATATGCTGGAGTTCGAATTTTTACATATGGGTTTACAGCATAATGTGCTGGAGTTCCAACATAATATGCTGGAAGTTTATACGCATGAGTTTCATAGTCGAGCATATTATGTTGGAACTTTTCGTAATTCAACAAAACAGTGATAATTTTTTAATGACTTTGCAAACGCTGATTATTTTTCAATTGTAAATCTAAAACTGGCTAGTATGTGCTATTTTTACGGATTTGTTGCTACTTGGAACCCAAATAGAACCATGCAGATATCAACGGAAGGTCTAAAGGGTGTTTTAAGTTATTCTCTCCATCTCATGTTATGTGAGTATGTTAGAATGCTACAAAATCGTCATTAATGATAAAATAAAAAATTTAAGATTATGTTATTCTCAAATATTTTTTTTTGAAACATACTAAAAAGAAAATAATATTCTTTAAAAAGGCCAATGTTAAATTTGAAAATAAAAATTTATTCAAATTTATCTATAGTAAAACTAAACATATAATTTATATTATATTCAAAATAATATATTTTTAAACTAATAAACCAAACATAAATAATAAAAAGTATATCCAATAGATATTTTCTTTATAATTTAATATACGTATTATAATTCTTATAATATAATTTTGATATAACTTATTTGCAAACCAAATGACCCAAGGTATTTAAAAATTAAACCCAAAGAAGATATGTTAGTTTATTCAAAATCTTATGAGATTAGGGGACGTAGATGCATTTCGTTTGTGCCCTGTTATCAATGATTACTCATGACTTGCAACAATTTTCACATATTGTTAGTTATTAGTATTAAAGTGAATACAATCTTAATATCGGTTAGTTGGTTTCACTCAAGAACACCCCATATATTTCTTTATAGGCCCCCAAAATAATATTATATGTCTAAAGTAGGGCCCCTCTAGAAAATCCAGATGAAAATGAAAGTAGTCTATGGCTGACATTAGGTAAATTAGTGATGCATCTTCACTCCCATGTGCAGGTTGGATCACCGGCTGATGAAGTTTATAAGTTTCATGTTTATCTTAATCCGATACTTTTTATATGAAATATAATATATGAAAAAATTTATAAAAAATTAACAAATATAATGGATCGTATTCATAATTTAAAAGTGCGATAGTTTAATAATAAAAATTTTGCAGGCTGAATCCATCAAGTTTAAATAAAATCCATTCTAGGTTGAATTTTATAATAAAAAAATGTTGAGAGAGGGAGTGAGAGAGAGCTGAAAAAGGAATGCGGACCTAAAATTAATTTGTATTACGTGTGTCTTTGGTGTGAAAGAATAAAATGTTTTGTGGAAAATGAATTATTTTTCGTAAAAGTAATTAATATGGAGTTTGGTTGGTTTTCATGAAAATTACATATTGATTAAAGATAGAAAATAATATTAGCAATTGGATATCGTTTTCTGAAATTTTTGTATATTGATAATGATAGGCAAGTGTTTACGGCAAAGTTATTTCAGTATGTTTTATAGGTTACAGGTTTGAACTGTAGAAGTAGTCACTATGCTTTCATTATGATAGACTGTTTACATCATACCCTTTGAGGTCTGATCCTTTCTGGACCCTGCGTAAATACGAAATATTTTATATACCGGGCTCAGGGGCGGATTAATGTATATAATTGAGGGTGCCACGCTACACGGATGCTCGGGTAAAATTTTGCGTATGTATTGATATTTTACATAAAAAGTCTATATATATAGAGGGTGGCACACGCAATCACAAATGGATTCTAAATGCCTTGGTTAGTGTGCCAAACTCCCAGATGCAAGATTCACGATCGATACTCATTACCTACGTTAGCATCCTAATTTATCGTTGTTTCCCCTTCTTTCTTTTGTTTCTAGTCCATTTCTTTGTCTCTTTATCTTTTTGTTCCTTCCTCTTTGAACCCGTTTATATTATTTGTTAAATTATTTCATTTTTTTTTTTCTAGTTCTTCAAAATTTTACTTGAATATGATTTAAATTTTTACTCTTTTTATCCATTTACTGTTATCTTTTTTTCTTGATTTGCAATTTTTTTTAAGAATGATGATAGGATCAATAGAGATAGTATTCATCTAACTCTATGTAGGTTGAAGGGGTGTACTTCCAAATTTTAAATTTTTACTTTTATTTATACTTTTTAATCACATTGAATCAAGAGAATTAGATTAAATTGGATAAACCTATTCGGTTTGGTGATCACGTATTTATTCATGAATCAAAAATTGCGTACATCAAACTGAATTAATTCAGGACGGATCTAACCGACTAAATGTACATCCTAATTCAATATTTTTTTGCTAATAGTTAGTTCGCATTAACAATAATGATACCCGTAATTACTAAATTCTGGATCCGCTTTTAACCGGACTGCCCTTTTTTGTCTTCATTTGATAAAATAAATTTTCCGAACACCAAACACTTGCTTTCGGGGTAAATATTGAACTTGAACCTTAACATATTTCCATGTGCTCTCACTCTTTCGATCCGCTTTTCTATCTCTCAATGATCACAGAATCAAAAGAAGTCCATATCTTGATAGGATTCTGTTAGCAAGTAGTAAACCTTTTTTGTTCTTTCTTGCAATTGTGTTTGAGGAACGGCTAATCATAACGAGTACAGTATATTATGACAAGAGAAAAACAGTTTCGTTAGCCTCTTGAATCTTTGTCTGGTTTTGAAAACAGATTTTAAAATTTTGACCTTCTGACACACATGATTTCAAAGATCTTTGCAGATATGAACGAAAGCATCTTTCATATTTAGAAGGCTACTACCATATGTATGATAAGTTGATAACGGTATCCTTGGTTTGTCCATATTAGGTAATCAGTGTCATTCGGTGTTAATAATAGGAATTTCTGGCTTCTTGCTGGTTTAGCTAATTAACGGAGTCCATTACTTAAATGGTTACTTAACTATCCGAAATTATCTACTAAAATCATCTTTCCTTCGTTTGTAACACAAAAGTCACTTAACTATGTCTATACCACTCAGAAAATCACTCAACTAGCTTTCTTAAACTTTTGATCGCCAAATACCTATTTTACCCTCTAAATTATCAACTTTTATCTTCTTTTAACTTTTTAGCCTTTTAATAGTATAAATTATTTTTCTCTTTGTAATTTATATTATGGAATTACCTTAGAATAAATAAATTTTATTTATAATTAAAAAAGATAAATAAATATTTAGAATAAATATATAATGTTGAAATAATAAAATATTGAGCATAGTAGAAAGTTAATTAGAACGATTTGTTCGTAATAATTATTTTGACATTAACAACAAATACTCAAAATTTATTTACATAATTGAGAATGAAAAAAAATAAAAGTTCTAAAATATACATTCCATACACGTACTATAGAAAATAAGTATTTAAAATAAAGGTAGTTTTATAATATAATTTATATATTCTTGATAATTATACTCAATTATATTATTATTCCGACATTATATATGCTAGAAAATAATTTATTTTTTATTTTAAATAAAATTTATTTGTTCTATAGATAAGTCCATAATGTTGATTAAAAAGAGAAAAATCATAAATATTAAAAAGTTAAAAGAAGAAGAAGAAGAAGATAAAGTTGATAATTTAGAGGCTAAAATATATATTTGATAATCAAAATTTTGAGAAATCTAGTTAAGTGACCTTCTGAGTGCTATAGGCATAGTTAAGTGACTTTTATGTTACAAACGAAAGAAAGATGACTTTACAAGATAATCTCGAATAGTTGAGTAACTATTTAAGTAATGGACTCCTATTTAACATTAGATGTTTAATTTTTTTTTCATTTTCTTTACTTTTGCATTAATGCCCCAATTAATTGGGATTTGCATCGCATAATAATGCCCAATAAAGAGGGGAGTCCTCTTTACTAGGATTTTTATATTACCATAGCTCGAATAGAGATTTTTGTGTAAATATAAACTTTAATGCATACCAGAATCTTGAACATGATAATACACAAAATTATTATAAAAAACATACTTGAAATAAAAGCGTTTATTGAAATTAGTTTCTCGCCCTTTGCCTAACTTTTGTTACCGTTGCCTTTAATGATGGAAAAGATAAATAGAAAATATGGTAACCTTAATAGGTGGGGAGAGGACCAATTTATAGAGGTTCTCACTTAATCCGGTACGTCTATCAAGTAGCCGATCGGACAGACGAGATTTGTCATTAATTAAATATTAATTAAGGGTCTTAAACCTTTTAGGCCACACACACATAGGAAAAACGTGCATTCTCCCACTTGGCCCAATTATTACATAATATTAATATTTAACAATATAAATATTAATGTATATTAGAAACACATAAATGAACTCAGAGTGTCAAAACATCATAAATACATCAATCATAAATACACTCAAGACCCATTCTATGTACATGTTCTCTAAATATCTTTGGTTGTAAACCTTTCGTTAACGGATCTGCAATCATGAGATCTGTTCTAATATGCTGAAGTGACACTCTTTGTTTCTGAACTTCCTCCTTGACGGTAAAGTACTTTAATTCCATATGTTTGTCACATTTGGAGTATTTATCGTTCTTGGAGAAGAATATTGCTGCAGAATTATCATAGAAATTTTTAGCGGCTTGGTAATGGTGTCGACAATCCCAAGTATTGAAATTTTTATTTGCAGCCATAATGCATGAATTGTGGCTTCAAAATATGGCCACAAATTCTGCTTCCATCGTGGATGTAGCAATGACAGGCTGTTTGACACTCTTCCACGACATTGCTCCTTCGGCTAATAGGAACATGGAACCAAACATGGACTTTTGTGTCAATATATCCAGCAAAATTTGAATTCGAATATCCAACAACTTCCAAATGCTTGGATCTCCTATACACGAGCATGTAATCCTTCATTCCTTTCAGGTACCTCAAGACTTTCTTTGCAGCTTTCTAGTGATCAAATTCCTGGGTTACTCTGATATTTTCCTGGAATTTCAACCGTAAAAACTAGTATTCGGTCTTGTGCAAGTCTCAGACTACCACAATAGAAGAGTAAGAGATTGATTCCATTTCTTGATTCCATTTCTTTCATTCTACATCATTCTTAGGGCATTGTATGAGACTAAATTTGTCCTTTTTTTGAATTAAAATAATTCCTGCGGAACAATTGTTTATGTTAATCTCTCTAGAACTCTTTCTATATAGTCTTTTTGAGACAATCCCAATAATCCTTGTGATCTATCATGGAATATTTCTATTCCTACCACATAGGATGCCTCACCCATATCTTTCATTTCAAAATTCTTAGAGAGAAAATCTTTAGTCTCATGCAATCCATGATTGGGAATTGTTTGATCGTCTTTCTCAGAGAAAGAGTCGAAATAGAATCAACTTGAATTCGGGACGCTATACGAAATCTTAGTGAAACACTGGATTTATTATCTCATGTCCGCTTTCGTGAAAAAATACCAGTTGAAGTGGAGAGTTTCTTCAAACAACAAGGGGTCGGGTCAACTATTCAATCAAATGATATTGAGCATGTTTACCATCTTCTCGAGAAAATAATGTGCTATTTCTTTGCAAAACTGTGCTCAATTTCATATATGGCAATTCCGCCAAGATCTCTTTGTTGGTTGGGGGAAGAATCCGCCCGAATCGGATTTTTTGAGGAATGTATCGAGAGAGAATTGAATTTGGTTATACAATGTGTAGTTGGTAAACAAGGATCAATTTTTTAGCAAGGTACATAATGTATCGTTAAATATTCAATATGATTCCACAAGATCTAGTTTCGTTCAAGTAACGGATTCTAGCCAACTTAAAGGATCTTCTGATCAATCCAAAGGTCATTTGGATTCCATTAGTAACAAGGATTTGGAATATCACACATTGATTAATCAAAGAGAGATTCAACAACAAAAAGAAAGATCGATTCTTTGGGATCCTTCCTTTCTTCAAACAGAACAAAAAGAGATAGAATCAGGCTGATTCCCCAAATGCCTTTCTGGATATTCCTCAATGTCTCGGCTATTCATGGAACGTGAGAAGCAGATGATTAATCAACTATTTCCGGAAGAAATCAAAAAATTTCTTGGAAATCCTACAAGATCTATTCATTCTGTTTTCTCTAATAGATGGTTAGAACTTCATCTGGGTTCGAATCCTACTGAGAGGTCCACTAGAGATAAGAAATTATTGAAGAAACAACAAGATCTTTCTTTTGTCACTTCCAGGCGATCAAAAAATAAAAAAATGGTTAATATATTCAAGATAATTATGTATCCACAAAATACCATATCAATTCATCCTATTTCATCAGATCGGGGATGTGATATGGTTCCGAAAAATGAACCTGATATGGATAGTTCCAATAAGATTTCATTATTGAACAAAAATTTATTTTTTGATTTATTTCATCTACTACATGATAGGAACAAGGAAGGATACACGTTACAATACAATTTTGAATCAGAAGATATATTTCAAGAAATGGCAGATCTATTCACTCTATCAATAACCGAGTCGGATCTAGTATATCATAAGGGGTTCGCCTTTTCTATTAATGCCTGCGGATTGGATCAAAAGTAATTCTTGAATGAGGCTAGGGATGAATCGAAAAAGAAATCTTTATTGGTTCTACCTCCTATTTTTTATAAAGAGAATGAATCTTTTTCTCGAAGGATCAGAAAAAAATGGGTCCGGATCTCCTGCAGGAATGATTTGGAAGATCCAAAATCAAAAATATTGGTATTTGCTAGAAACAACATATTGGAGGCAGTCACTCAATATAGATTGATCCAAAATCTGATTCAAATCCAATATAGTACCTATGGCTACATAAGAAATATATTGAATCGATTTTTTTTAATAAATAGATTTGATCGCAACTTCGAATATGGAATTCAAAGGAATCAAATAGGAAAGGATACTCTGAATCATAGAACTATAATAAAATATACGATCAACCAATATTTATCGAATTTGAAAAAGAGTAAGAAGAAATGGTTCGAGCCACTTATTTTGATTTCTCGAACCGAGAGATCCATGAATCTGGATCATAATGCATATAGATACAAATGGTTCAATGGGAGCAAGAATTTCCAGGAACATTTGGAACAGTCCGTTTCAGAGCAGAAGAGCCATTTTCAAGTAGTGTTCGATCGATTACGTATTAATCAATATTCGATTGATTGGTATGAGGTTATCGACAAAAAAGATTTGTCTAAGCCACTTTGTTTCTTTTTGTCCAAGTCACTTCTTTTTTGTCCAAGTTGCTTTTCTTTTTGTCTAACTCACTTCCATTTTTCTGTGTGAGTTTTGGAAATATCCCCATTCATAGGTCCGAGATCTACATCGAATTGAAAGGTCCAAATGATCAACTCTGCAATCAGTTATTAGAATCAATAGGTCTTCAAATTGTTAATTTGAAAAAATTGAAACCCTTCTTATTGGACAATCATGATAGTTCCCAAAAATCGAAATTCTTGATCAACGGAGGAACAATATCACTATTTTTATACAATAAGATACCAAAGTGGATGATTGACTCATTTCATACTAGAAATAATCGCAGGAAATCCTTTGATAACCCGGATTCCTATTTCTCAATGATATTCCATGATCAAGGCAATTGGCTGAATCCCGTGAAACCATTTCATAAAAGTTCATTGATATCTTCTTTTTATAAAGCAAATCGACTTCAATTCTTCAATCATCCACATCACTTCTGCTTCTATTGGAACACAAGATTCCCCCTTTTTTGGAAAAGGTTCGTATCAATAATTCTGATTTTACGTATGAACAATTCCTCAATATCTTGTTCATTTGCAACAAAATATTTTCTTTGTGCGTCGGTAAAAAAATGCTTTTTGGGGGAGAGATACTATTTCACCAATCAAGTCACATGTATCTAATATATTCATACCTAATAATTTTTCACAAAGTGGTGACGAAACGTATAACTTGCACGAATCATTCTATTTTCCAAGTCGATCCGATCCATTCGTTCGTAGAGCTATTTACTCGATCGCGGACATTTCTGGAACACCTCTAACAGAGGGGCAAATATTCAATTTTGAAAGAACTTATTGTCAACCTCTTTCAGATATGAATCTATCTGATTCAGAAGGGAAGAACTTGCATCAATATCTCAATTTCAATTCAAACATGGGTTTAATTCACAACCCATGTTCTGAGAAAGATTTATCATCAGAAAAGAGGAAAAAAATGGAGTCTTTGTCTAAAGAAATGCATTGAGAAAGGGCAGATGTATAGAACCTTTCAACGAGATAATGCTTTTTCAACTCTCTCAAAATGAAATATATTCCAAACATATATGCCATGGTTCCTTACTTCGACAGGGTACAAATATCTAAATTTGATATTTTTAGATACTTTTTCAGATCTATTGCCAATACTAAGTAGCAGTCAAAACTTTGTATCCATTTTTCATGATATTATGCATGGATCAGGTGTATCATGGCGAACTCTTTAGAAAAAATTGTGTCTTCCACAATGAAATCTGATAAGTGAGATCTCGAGTAAGTGTTTACATAATCTTCTTCTGTCCGAAGAAATGATTCATTGAAATAATGAGTCATCATTGATATTGACATATCTGAGATCGCCAATTCTCGGGAATTCCTCTATTCAATCTTTTTCCTTCTTCTTGTTGCTGGATATCTCATTCGTACACATCTTCTCTTTGTTTCCCAGGCCTCTAGTAAGTTACAGACAGAGTTCGAAAAGGTCAAATCTTTGATGATTCCATCATCTATGATTGAGTTGCGAAAACTTCTGGATAGGTATCCTACATCTGAACCGAATTCTTTCTGGTTAAAGAATCTCTTTCTAGTTGCTCTGGAACAATTAGGAGATTCTCTAGCAAAAATACGGGGTTCTACTTCTGGCAGAAACATGCTTGGTCCCGCTTATGGGGTCAAATCAGTACGTTCTAAGAAGAAAGATGGAATATCAATCTCATTGTGATCATCGATCTCATACCAAATCCCATCAATCGAATCACGTTTTCGAGAAATACGAGACATCTAAGTAAAGTAAAGAGAACTATTCATTGATAAGAAAAAGAAAAACGTGAACATGGATTGGATTGATGATAAAATAGAATCCTAGGTTGCAAACATTGATTCAATTGATGATGAAGAAAGAGAACTCTTGGTTTAGTTCTCCACCTTAACGACAAAAAATAGGATTGATCAAATTTTATTGAGTCTGACTCATAGTGATCGTTTATCAAAGAATGGCTGTAATTATCAAATGATTGAACAACCGGGAGCAATTTACTTATGATACTTAGTTGACATTCATAAAAGAATCTAATGAATTACGAGTTCAATCCATCCTATTTAGCAGAAAGACGGATATTCCTTGCTCATTATCAAACAATCACTTATTCACAAACTTCGCGTGGGAAAATAAGTTTTCATTTCCCATCTCATGGAAAACCCTTTTCACTCCGCTTAGCCTTATCCCCCCTCTAGGGGTATTTTAGGGATAGGTTCTACAGGAACTGGACGATCCTGTTTGGTCAAATACCTAGCGACAAACTCTATGTTCCTTTCATTATGGTATTTCTGAACAAGTTCCTGGATAACAAGCCTAAAGGTTTTCTTCTTGATGAGATCGATATTGATGATAGTAACGATATTGAGGATAGTGACAATCTTGATGCTAGTGACGATATCAATCGTGACCTTGATCGGAGCTGGAACTGCTAACTAGGATGAATGTGCTAACTATGGATGTGATGCCGGAAATAGACCGAATTTATATCACCCTTCAATTTGTATTTGCAAAAGCAATGTCTCCTTGCATAATATGGATTCCAAACATTCATGATCTGGATGTGAATGAGTCGAATGACTTAGCCCTTGGTTTGTTAGTGAACGATCTCTCTAGGGATTGTGAAAAATGTTCTACTAGAAATATTCTTGTTATTGCTTCGACTCATATTCCCCAAAAAGTGGATCCAGCTCTAATAGCTCTGAGTAAATTAAATACGTGCATTAAGATACGAAGGCTTCTTCTTCCACAACAACGAAAGCACTTTCTCACTCTTTCATATACTAGGGGATTTCACTTGGTAAAGAAAATGTTTCATACTAACGGATTCGGGTCCATAACCATGGGTTCCAATGCACGAGATCTTGTAGCACTTAGCAATGAGGTCCTAAATATTAGTATTACACAATAGACATAAATTATAGACACTAATACAATTAGATCTGCTCTTCATAGACAAACTTGGTATTTGCGATCCCAGGTAAGATCGGTTCAAGATCATGGGATCCTTTTCTATCTGATAGGAAGGGCTATAGCACAAAATGTACTTCTAAGTAATTGCCCCATAGATCTTATATCTATCTATATGAAGAAGAAATCATGTAACGAAGGGGATTCTTATTTATACAAATGGTAGTTCGAGCTTGGAACGAGCATAAAGAGATTAACGATACTTCTTTATCTTTAGAGTTGTTCTGCCAGATCGGTCGCTCAAGATCTTTGGTCTTTATCCGGAACCGATGAAAACAATAGGATCACTTCTTATGGACTCGTTGAGAATGATTTTGATCTAGTTCATGGCCTATTAGAAGTAGAAGGCGCTCTGGTGGGATCTTCATAGATAGAAAAAGATTGCAGTCAGTTTGATAATGATCGAGTGACATTACTTTTTTAGCCCGAACCGAGGAATCCCTTAGATAATGATGCAAGATGGCTCTTGTTCTATCCTGATCAGAGATTTCTCTATGCAAAAATATGAAACGGAGTTTGAAGGCGGGGAGCGAGAAGGAGATAGATCTTTCAAAGAACAAGGCCTTTTTCGAATAAGCCAATTCATTTGGGACCTCTGCAGATCCACTCTTTTTCCTATTCAAAGATCAGCCCCTGGGACCGTATTTTCACATATCGAGAATTATTTGTAGATGAAGAGATGTCAAAGAGGCTTCTTACTTCCCAAATAGATCCTCCTACATCTATATATAAACGCTGGTTTATCAAGAATACGCAAGAAAAAAACTTCGAGTTGTTGATTAATCATTAGAGATGGCTTAGAACCAACAACTCATTATCTAATGGATATTTCCTTCTTATACTCTATCCAAGAGTTATAAGTATTTATGAAATCTGTTCCTATCTAACAGAACGCTATTGGATCAAATAACAAAGACATTGTTGAGAAAAAAATGGCTTTTCCTGGATGAAATGAAAATTGGATTCATGTAACAGGAGAAACATTTCCCATTCCTTATCCGGAAAGATAAGTGGCCATGAAAGAGGGATAATGTGGAACAGAATTGACTGGGTGGTAGAGTTGTGGAAACACTTGTTTCTTCCATATTTTTGACCTTAGCTCCATAGAAGAATATGTTACTGCTGAAACATGGAAGAATTAAAATCTTAGAGCAAAACACTATGTATGGATGATATGAACTGCCTAAACAAGAATTCTTGAATAAGAAACAACCAGTTCAAATATTCACGACCAAGAAGTACTGGATTCTCTTTCGGATAGGCCCAGAAAGGAGAAGGAAGGCTAGACGCCAACGTGTGTCTATTATATTGAATTTACCTGATAGTCCCCATTTTGGGAATGTCCAGTTCCAAAGTCAGTGAATGGGTAAGTCGCCAATCCCTGGACTATGTAATGTACTTTATCTGCTGTGTTACGGGTGGGCATTTTACCAGAGGTTTCTAATCCATCCTTGTGTGATTCCTGTTGAATCATATACTCGGGGGGTGGGTGTAGGGCAGATGATTTTGAAGCGGACTCCCCATTCATTAGATAGAGAAAATCACCAAGATTTCGCTATCCGCTGCCAAATTTATTCCAATTCCAAGAGCTCGGACCGAATAGGTATAGATATACCGATTCCATCCGAGCTCTCTTATTGAGAATGCTCATTCCAAGAGCTCAATGAGCATTCTCAATATTGTGTCTTGAAGAGGACTCGAACCTCCACGTTCTTTAATACAAGATTTTTGAGTCTCGTTTGTCTACCATTTCACTACCAAGGCATCTTGAAATTGAATCGTATTCCATGAATATGATATCTATGTGGTGTGATGTGTGGAATATATGACAAAGGTGGATCTATTGATCGGTCATATCATGTAGGCCAAAGTTGGACATCTAATTGCTTCGATTTGAATTATTTGGAGAAGGAAATGCCTGATAAATATAAAAAAGATGGACAATCAAACCTATTTCTCGATTCACTCAAAGAGGTGAATAGGGTCCCAATAGAGATATGTAAAAAGCAAGTCTGATTACGCGTATTCCTAATCCCAAATGGAATGTAATGATGTAGGGATCCATATGTAAATATGGTATCTATTTAGATAGGCCCAAATGACCCCTTCTTATAATGAGAATGTATATAATCCTATTCCGGCCTGGTCCAGTATAGAATGAACTTATAATCAAGGAATCGACTCGATCATCAGATTATAAGTTCATAACCCTAGCCCATTCCCATTTTGGACGGAACAGATCCACTAATTCTTTGATTCCAGTTAGTAAGAGGGATCTTTGAACTAAGGATAGACCTTAGAAGCTAAAAAAGGCTATCCTGAGCAATTGCAAAAATCATACTCAATTCAATGGAATTATTAGATCTTAAAGGGGATCTTCGATAATTTCACACGTGAGAGGTTATTTCTTGGTTTCATCCAGTCATTAATAACTTTATTATTTTTAGATAATAGTAGATAGAAAACACTTATAAGGAGTCCTATTAAAACCAAGAAATA